>JAWPHD010019827.1:0-34056 GCA_037043455.1 Cyrtodaria siliqua | reverse complement strand
CCCGTACACGTATTACGTCCCTTGGCAATGAAATGTCAACAAGTATCATTCTGCGTGCCATAGAGTGCCCGTTTCATTTCTGACTTGTGCATATCTGTTGAAAGTACGTATACATATGAAAAACTTACGGTGGAACGCATTGTTGGCTTGTCATGGCTTGTACATGCAACTTCTGGGCTCACTTGAGAAGCGATTAACGTTGTGTCTTGATACAGGTTTGCTGCAATAATTATAACAATAGTCATATTAACAATCATAACAACAAGCCAGATAATATTGTACATATTCTATACGTATTACTATTATGAATAATAATCATATGTACTATCAGATCGCGTAAAAATCTAAGTTATCTCTGTTTGTCCTATTTTCCCGTACACGTATTACGTCCCTTGGCAATGAAATGTCAACAAGTATCATTCTGAGTGCCATAGAGTGCCCGTTTCATTTCTGACTTGTGCATATCTGTTGAAAGTACGTATACATATGAAAAACTTACGGTGGAACGCATTGTTGGCTTGTCATGGCTTGTACATGCAACTTCTGGGCTCACTTGAGAAGCGATTAACGTTGTGTCTTGATACAGGTTTGCTGCAATAATTATAACAATAGTCATATTAACAATCATAACAACAAGCCAGATAATATTGTACATATTCTTTACGTATTACTATTATGAATAATAATCATATGTACTATCAGATTGCGTAAAAATCTAAGTTATCTCTGTTTGTCCTATTTTCCCGTACACGTATTACGTCCCTTGGCAATGAAATGTCAACAAGTATCATTCTGCGTGCCATAGAGTGCCCGTTTCATTTCTGACTTGTGCATATCTGTTGAAAGTACGTATACATATGAAAAACTTACGGTGGAACGCATTGTTGTCTTGTCATGGCTTGTACATGCAACTTCTGGGCTCACTTGAGAAGCGATTAACGTTGTGTCTTGATACAGGTTTGCTGCAATAATTATAACAATAGTCATATTAACAATCATAACAACTAGCCAGATAATATTGTACATATTCTTTACGTATTACTATTATGAATAATAATCATATGTACTATCAGATCAGGTAAAAATCTAAGTTATCTCTGTTTGTCCTATTTTCCCGTACACGTATTACGTCCCTTGGCAATGAAATGTCAACAAGTATCATTCTGCGTGCCATAGAGTGCCCGTTTCATTTCTGACTTGTGCATATCTGTTGAAAGTACGTATACATATGAAAAACTTACGGTGGAACGCATTGTTGGCTTGTCATGGCTTGTACATGCAACTTCTGGGCTCACTTGAGAAGCGATTAACGTTGTGTCTTGATACAGGTTTGCTGCAATAATTATAACAATAGTCATATTAACAATCATAACAACAAGCCAGATAATATTGTACATATTCTATACGTATTACTATTATGAATAATAATCATATGTACTATCAGATCGCGTAAAAATCTAAGTTATCTCTGTTTGTCCTATTTTCCCGTACACGTATTACGTCCCTTGGCAATGAAATGTCAACAAGTATCATTCTGTGTGCCATAGAGTGCCCGTTTCATTTCTGACTTGTGCATATCTGTTGAAAGTACGTATACATATGAAAAACTTACGGTGGAACGCATTGTTGGCTTGTCATGGCTTGTACATGCAACTTCTGGACTCACTTGAGAAGCGATTAACGTTGTGTCTTGATACAGGTTTGCTGCAATAATTATAACAATATTCATATTAACAATCATAACAACAAGCCAGATAATATTGTACATATTCTTTACGTATTACTATTATGAATAATAATCATATGTACTATCAGATCGCGTAAAAATCTAAGTTATCTCTGTTTGTCCTATTTTCCCGTACACGTATTACGTCCCTTGGCAATGAAATGTCAACAAGTATCATTCTGCGTGCCATAGAGTGCACGTTTCATTTCTGATGTGTGCATATCTGTTGAAAGTGCGTATACATATGAAAAACTTACGGTGGAACGCATTGTTGGCTTGTCATGGCTTGTACATGCAACTTCTGGGCTCACTTGAAAAGCGATTAACGTTGTGTCTTGATACAGGTTTGCTGCAATAATTATAACAATAGTCATATTAACAATCATAACAACAAGCCAGATAATATTGTACATATTCTTTACGTATTACTATTATGAATAATAATCATATGTACTATCAGATCGCGTAAAAATCTAAGTTATCTCTGTTTGTCCTATTTTCCCGTACACGTATTACGTCCCTTGGCAATGAAATGTCAACAAGTATCATTCTGCGTGCCATAGAGTACACGTTTCATTTCTGATGTGTGCATATCTGTTGAAAGTGCGTATACATATGAAAAACTTACGGTGGAACGCATTGTTGGCTTGTCATGGCTTGTACATGCAACTTCTGGGCTCACTTGAAAAGCGATTAACGTTGTGTCTTGATACAGGTTTGCTGCAATAATTATAACAATAGTCATATTAACAATCATAACAACAAGCCAGATAATATTGTACATATTCTTTACGTATTACTATTATGAATAATAATCATATGTACTATCAGATCGCGTAAACATCTAAGTTATCTCTGTTTGTCCTATTTTCCCGTACACGTATTACGTCCCTTGGCAATGAAATGTCAACAAGTATCATTCTGCGTGCCATAGAGTGCCCGTTTCATTTCTGACTTGTGCATATCTGTTGAAAGTACGTATACATATGATAAACTTACGGTGGAACGCAATGTTGGCTTGTCATGGCTTGTACATGCAACTTCTGGGCTCACTTGAGAAGCGATTAACGTTGTGTCTTGATACAGGTTTGCTGCAATAATTATAACAATAGTCATATTAACAATCATAACAACAAGCCAGATAATATTGTACATATTCTTTACGTATTACTATTATGAATAATAATCATATGTACTATCAGATCGCGTAAAAATCTAAGTTATCTCTGTTTGTCCTATTTTCCCATACACGTATTACGTCCCTTGGCAATGAAATGTCAACAAGTATCATTCTGCGTGCCATAGAGTGCACGTTTCATTTCTGATGTGTGCATATCTGTTGAAAGTGTGTATACATATGAAAAACTTACGGTGGAACGCATTGTTGGCTTGTCATGGCTTGTACATGCAACTTCTGGGCTCACTTGAAAAGCGATTAACGTTGTGTCTTGATACAGGTTTGCTGCAATAATTATAACAATAGTCATATTAACAATCATAACAACAGCCAGATAATATTGTACATATTCTTTACGTATTACTATTATGAATAATAATCATATGTACTATCAGATCGCGTAAAAATCTAAGTTATCTCTGTTTGTCCTATTTTCCCGTACACGTATTACGTCCCTTGGCAATGAAATGTCAACAAGTATCATTCTGCGTGCCATAGAGTGCCCGTTTAATTTCTGACTTGTGCATATCTGTTGAAAGTACGTATACATATGATAAACTTACGGTGGAACGCAATGTTGGCTTGTCATGGCTTGTACATGCAACTTCTGGGCTCACTTGAGAAGCGATTAACGTTGTGTCTTGATACAGGTTTGCTGCAATAATTATAACAATAGTCATATAAACAATCATAACAACAAGCCAGATAATATTGTACATATTCTTTACGTATTACTATTATGAATAATAATCATATGTACTATCAGATCGCGTAAAAATCTAAGTTATCTCTGTTTGTCCTATTTTCCCGTACACGTATTACGTCCCTTGGCAATGAAATGTCAACAAGTATCATTCTGCGTGCCATAGAGTGCCCGTTTCATTTCTGACTTGTGCATATCTGTTGAAAGTACGTATACATATGAAAAACTTACGGTGGAACGCATTGTTGGCTTGTCATGGCTTGTACATGCAACTTCTGGACTCACTTGAAAAGCGATTAACGTTGTGTCTTGATACAGGTTTGCTGCAATAATTATAACAATAGTCATATTAACAATCATAACAACAAGCCAGATAATATTGTACATATTCTTTACGTATTACTATTATGAATAATAATCATATGTACTATCAGATCGCGTAAAAATCTAAGTTATCTCTGTTTGTCCTATTTTCCCGTACACGTATTACGTCCCTTGGCAATGAAATGTCAACAAGTATCATTCTGCGTGCCATAGAGTACACGTTTCATTTCTGATGTGTGCATATCTGTTGAAAGTGCGTATACATATGAAAAACTTACGGTGGAACGCATTGTTGGCTTGTCATGGCTTGTACATGCAACTTCTGGGCTCACTTGAAAAGCGATTAACGTTGTGTCTTGATACAGGTTTGCTGCAATAATTATAACAATAGTCATATTAACAATCATAACAACAAGCCAGATAATATTGTACATATTCTTTACGTATTACTATTATGAATAATAATCATATGTACTATCAGATCGCGTAAACATCTAAGTTATCTCTGTTTGTCCTATTTTCCCGTACACGTATTACGTCCCTTGGCAATGAAATGTCAACAAGTATCATTCTGCGTGCCATAGAGTGCCCGTTTCATTTCTGACTTGTGCATATCTGTTGAAAGTACGTATACATATGATAAACTTACGGTGGAACGCAATGTTGGCTTGTCATGGCTTGTACATGCAACTTCTGGGCTCACTTGAGAAGCGATTAACGTTGTGTCTTGATACAGGTTTGCTGCAATAATTATAACAATAGTCATATTAACAATCATAACAACAAGCCAGATAATATTGTACATATTCTTTACGTATTACTATTATGAATAATAATCATATGTACTATCAGATCGCGTAAAAATCTAAGTTATCTCTGTTTGTCCTATTTTCCCATACACGTATTACGTCCCTTGGCAATGAAATGTCAACAAGTATCATTCTGCGTGCCATAGAGTGCCCGTTTCATTTCTGACTTGTGCATATCTGTTGAAAGTACGTATACATATGAAAAACTTACGGTGGAACGCATTGTTGGCTTGTCATGGCTTGTACATGCAACTTCTGGGCTCACTTGAAAAGCGATTAACGTTGTGTCTTGATACAGGTTTGCTGCAATAATTATAACAATAGTCATATTAACAATCATAACAACAAGCCAGATAATATTGTACATATTCTATACGTATTACTATTATGAATAATAATCATATGTACTATCAGATCGCGTAAAAATCTAAGTTATCTCTGTTTGTCCTATTTTCCCGTACACGTATTACGTCCCTTGGCAATGAAATGTCAACAAGTATCATTCTGCGTGCCATAGAGTGCCCGTTTCATTTCTGACTTGTGCATATCTGTTGAAAGTACGTATACATATGAAAAACTTACGGTGGAACGCATTGTTGGCTTGTCATGGCTTGTACATGCAACTTCTGGGCTCACTTGAGAAGCGATTAACGTTGTGTCTTGATACAGGTTTGCTGCAATAATTATAACAATAGTCATATTAACAATCATAACAACTAGCCAGATAATATTGTACATATTCTTTACGTATTACTATTATGAATAATAATCATATGTACTATCAGATCGTAAAAATCTAAGTTATCTCTGTTTGTCCTATTTTCCCGTACACGTATTACGTCCCTTGGCAATGAAATGTCAACAAGTATCATTCTGCGTGCCATAGAGTGCCCGTTTCATTTCTGACTTGTGCATATCTGTTGAAAGTACGTATACATATGAAAAACTTACGGTGGAACGCATTGTTGGCTTGTCATGGCTTGTACATGCAACTTCTGGGCTCACTTGAGAAGCGATTAACGTTGTGTCTTGATACAGGTTTGCTGCAATAATTATAACAATAGTCATATTAACAATCATAACAACAAGCCAGATAATATTGTACATATTCTATACGTATTACTATTATGAATAATAATCATATGTACTATCAGATCGCGTAAAAATCTAAGTTATCTCTGTTTGTCCTATTTTCCCGTACACGTATTACGTCCCTTGGCAATGAAATGTCAACAAGTATCATTCTGCGTGCCATAGAGTGCCCGTTTCATTTCTGACTTGTGCATATCTGTTGAAAGTACGTATACATATGATAAACTTACGGTGGAACGCAATGTTGGCTTGTCATGGCTTGTACATGCAACTTCTGGGCTCACTTGAGAAGCGATTAACGTTGTGTCTTGATACAGGTTTGCTGCAATAATTATAACAATAGTCATATAAACAATCATAACAACAAGCCAGATAATATTGTACATATTCTTTACGTATTACTATTATGAATAATAATCATATGTACTATCAGATCGCGTAAAAATCTAAGTTATCTCTGTTTGTCCTATTTTCCCGTACACGTATTACGTCCCCCTTGGCAATGAAATGTCAACAAGTATCATTCTGCGTGCCATAGAGTGCACGTTTCATTTCTGATGTGTGCATATCTGTTGAAAGTGCGTATACATATGAAAAACTTACGGTGGAACGCATTGTTGGCTTGTCATGGCTTGTACATGCAACTTCTGGGCTCACTTGAAAAGCGATTAACGTTGTGTCTTGATACAGGTTTGCTGCAATAATTATAACAATAGTCATATTAACAATCATAACAACAAGCCAGATAATATTGTACATATTCTATACGTATTACTATTATGAATAATAATCATATGTACTATCAGATCGCGTAAAAAATCTAAGTTATCTCTGTTTGTCCTATTTTCCCGTACACGTATTACGTCCCTTGGCAATGAAATGTCAACAAGTATCATTCTGCGTGCCATAGAGTGCCCGTTTCATTTCTGACTTGTGCATATCTGTTGAAAGTACGTATACATATGAAAAACTTACGGTGGAACGCATTGTTGGCCTGTCATGGCTTGTACATGCAACTTCTGGGCTCACTTGAAAAGCGATTAACGTTGTGTCTTGATACAGGTTTGCTGCAATAATTATAACAATAGTCATATTAACAATCATAACAACAAGCCAGATAATATTGTACATATTCTATACGTATTACTATTATGAATAATAATCATATGTACTATCAGATCGCGTAAAAATCTAAGTTATCTCTGTTTGTCCTATTTTCCCGTACACGTATTACGTCCCTTGGCAATGAAATGTCAACAAGTATCATTCTGCGTGCCATAGAGTGCCCGTTTCATTTCTGACTTTGTGCATATCTGTTGAAAGTACGTATACATATGAAAAACTTACGGTGGAACGCATTGTTGGCTTGTCATGGCTTGTACATGCAACTTCTGGGCTCACTTGAGAAGCGATTAACGTTGTGTCTTGATACAGGTTTGCTGCAATAATTATAACAATAGTCATATTAACAATCATAACAACTAGCCAGTTAATATTGTACATATTCTTTACGTATTACTATTATGAATAATAATCATATGTACTATCAGATCGCGTAAAAATCTATAGTTATCTCTGTTTGTCCTATTTTCCCGTACACGTATTACGTCCCTTGGCAATGAAATGTCAACAAGTATCATTCTGCGTGCCATAGAGTGCCCGTTTCATTTCTGACTTGTGCATATCTGTTGAAAGTACGTATACATATGAAAAACTTACGGTGGAACGCATTGTTGGCTTGTCATGGCTTGTACATGCAACTTCTGGGCTCACTTGAGAAGCGATTAACGTTGTGTCTTGATACAGGTTTGCTGCAATAATTATAACAATAGTCATATTAACAATCATAACAACAAGCCAGATAATATTGTACATATTCTATACGTATTACTATTATGAATAATAATCATATGTACTATCAGATCGCGTAAAAATCTAAGTTATCTCTGTTTGTCCTATTTTCCCGTACACGTATTACGTCCCTTGGCAATGAAATGTCAAAAAGTATCATTCTGCGTGCCATAGAGTGCCCGTTTCATTTCTGACTTGTGCATATCTGTTGAAAGTACGTATACATATGAAAAACTTACGGTGGAACGCATTGTTGGCTTGTCATGGCTTGTACATGCAACTTCTGGGCTCACTTGAGAAGCGATTAACGTTGTGTCTTGATACAGGTTTGCTGCAATAATTATAACAATAGTCATATTAACAATCATAACAACTAGCCAGATAATATTGTACATATTCTTTACGTATTACTATTATGAATAATAATCATATGTACTATCAGATCGCGTAAAAATCTAAGTTATCTCTGTTTGTCCTATTTTCCCGTACACGTATTACGTCCCTTGGCAATGAAATGTCAACAAGTATCATTCTGCGTGCCATAGAGTGCCCGTTTCATTTCTGACTTGTGCATATCTGTTGAAAGTACGTATACATATGAAAAACTTACGGTGGAACGCATTGTTGGCTTGTCATGGCTTGTACATGCAACTTCTGGGCTCACTTGAGAAGCGATTAACGTTGTGTCTTGATACAGGTTTGCTGCAATAATTATAACAATAGTCATATTAACAATCATAACAACAAGCCAGATAATATTGTACATATTCTATACGTATTACTATTATGAATAATAATCATATGTACTATCAGATCGCGTAAAAATCTAAGTTATCTCTGTTTGTCCTATTTTCCCGTACACGTATTACGTCCCTTGGCAATGAAATGTCAACAAGTATCATTCTGCGTGCCATAGAGTGCCCGTTTCATTTCTGACTTGTGCATATCTGTTGAAAGTACGTATACATATGAAAAACTTACGGTGGAACGCATTGTTGGCTTGTCATGGCTTGTACATGCAACTTCTGGGCTCACTTGAGAAGCGATTAACGTTGTGTCTTGATACAGGTTTGCTGCAATAATTATAACAATAGTCATATTAACAATCATAACAACTAGCCAGATAATATTGTACATATTCTTTACGTATTACTATTATGAATAATAATCATATGTACTATCAGATCGCGTAAAAATCTAAGTTATCTCTGTTTGTCCTATTTTCCCGTACACGTATTACGTCCCTTGGCAATGAAATGTCAACAAGTATCATTCTGCGTGCCATAGAGTGCCCGTTTCATTTCTGACTTGTGCATATCTGTTGAAAGTACGTATACATATGAAAAACTTACGGTGGAACGCATTGTTGGCTTGTCATGGCTTGTACATGCAACTTCTGGGCTCACTTGAGAAGCGATTAACGTTGTGTCTTGATACAGGTTTGCTGCAATAATTATAACAATAGTCATATTAACAATCATAACAACAAGCCAGATAATATTGTACATATTCTATACGTATTACTATTATGAATAATAATCATATGTACTATCAGATCGCGTAAAAATCTAAGTTATCTCTGTTTGTCCTATTTTCCCGTACACGTATTACGTCCCTTGGCAATGAAATGTCAACAAGTATCATTCTGCGTGCCATAGAGTGCCCGTTTCATTTCTGACTTGTGCATATCTGTTGAAAGTACGTATACATATGAAAAACTTACGGTGGAACGCATTGTTGGCTTGTCATGGCTTGTACATGCAACTTCTGGGCTCACTTGAGAAGCGATTAACGTTGTGTCTTGATACAGGTTTGCTGCAATAATTATAACAATAGTCATATTAACAATCATAACAACAAGCCAGATAATATTGTACATATTCTATACGTATTACTATTATGAATAATAATCATATGTACTATCAGATCGCGTAAAAATCTAAGTTATCTCTGTTTGTCCTATTTTCCCGTACACGTATTACGTCCCTTGGCAAAGAAATGTCAACAAGTATCATTCTGCGTGCCATAGAGTGCCCGTTTCATTTCTGACTTGTGCATATCTGTTGAAAGTACGTATACATATGAAAAACTTACGGTGGAACGCATTGTTGGCTTGTCATGGCTTGTACATGCAACTTCTGGGCTCACTTGAGAAGCGATTAACGTTGTGTCTTGATACAGGTTTGCTGCAATAATTATAACAATAGTCATATTAACAATCATAACAACTAGCCAGATAATATTGTACATATTCTTTACGTATTACTATTATGAATAATAATCATATGTACTATCAGATCGCGTAAAAATCTAAGTTATCTCTGTTTGTCCTATTTTCCCGTACACGTATTACGTCCCTTGGCAATGAAATGTCAACAAGTATCATTCTGCGTGCCATAGAGTGCACGTTTCATTTCTGATGTGTGCATATCTGTTGAAAGTGCGTATACATATGAAAAACTTACGGTGGAACGCATTGTTGGCTTGTCATGGCTTGTACATGCAACTTCTGGGCTCACTTGAAAAGCGATTAACGTTGTGTCTTGATACAGGTTTGCTGCAATAATTATAACAATAGTCATATTAACAATCATAACAACAAGCCAGATAATATTGTACATATTCTTTACGTATTACTATTATGAATAATAATCATATGTACTATCAGATCGCGTAAAAATCTAAGTTATCTCTGTTTGTCCTATTTTCCCGTACACGTATTACGTCCCTTGGCAATGAAATGTCAACAAGTATCATTCTGCGTGCCATAGAGTACACGTTTCATTTCTGATGTGTGCATATCTGTTGAAAGTGCGTATACATATGAAAAACTTACGGTGGAACGCATTGTTGGCTTGTCATGGCTTGTACATGCAACTTCTGGGCTCACTTGAAAAGCGATTAACGTTGTGTCTTGATACAGGTTTGCTGCAATAATTATAACAATAGTCATATTAACAATCATAACAACAAGCCAGATAATATTGTACATATTCTTTACGTATTACTATTATGAATAATAATCATATGTACTATCAGATCGCGTAAACATCTAAGTTATCTCTGTTTGTCCTATTTTCCCGTACACGTATTACGTCCCTTGGCAATGAAATGTCAACAAGTATCATTCTGCGTGCCATAGAGTGCCCGTTTCATTTCTGACTTGTGCATATCTGTTGAAAGTACGTATACATATGATAAACTTACGGTGGAACGCAATGTTGGCTTGTCATGGCTTGTACATGCAACTTCTGGGCTCACTTGAGAAGCGATTAACGTTGTGTCTTGATACAGGTTTGCTGCAATAATTATAACAATAGTCATATTAACAATCATAACAACAAGCCAGATAATATTGTACATATTCTTTACGTATTACTATTATGAATAATAATCATATGTACTATCAGATCGCGTAAAAATCTAAGTTATCTCTGTTTGTCCTATTTTCCCATACACGTATTACGTCCCTTGGCAATGAAATGTCAACAAGTATCATTCTGCGTGCCATAGAGTGCACGTTTCATTTCTGATGTGTGCATATCTGTTGAAAGTGTGTATACATATGAAAAACTTACGGTGGAACGCATTGTTGGCTTGTCATGGCTTGTACATGCAACTTCTGGGCTCACTTGAAAAGCGATTAACGTTGTGTCTTGATACAGGTTTGCTGCAATAATTATAACAATAGTCATATTAACAATCATAACAACAGCCAGATAATATTGTACATATTCTTTACGTATTACTATTATGAATAATAATCATATGTACTATCAGATCGCGTAAAAATCTAAGTTATCTCTGTTTGTCCTATTTTCCCGTACACGTATTACGTCCCTTGGCAATGAAATGTCAACAAGTATCATTCTGCGTGCCATAGAGTGCCCGTTTAATTTCTGACTTGTGCATATCTGTTGAAAGTACGTATACATATGATAAACTTACGGTGGAACGCAATGTTGGCTTGTCATGGCTTGTACATGCAACTTCTGGGCTCACTTGAGAAGCGATTAACGTTGTGTCTTGATACAGGTTTGCTGCAATAATTATAACAATAGTCATATAAACAATCATAACAACAAGCCAGATAATATTGTACATATTCTTTACGTATTACTATTATGAATAATAATCATATGTACTATCAGATCGCGTAAAAAATCTAAGTTATCTCTGTTTGTCCTATTTTCCCGTACACGTATTACGTCCCTTGGCAATGAAATGTCAACAAGTATCATTCTGCGTGCCATAGAGTGCCCGTTTCATTTCTGACTTGTGCATATCTGTTGAAAGTACGTATACATATGAAAAACTTACGGTGGAACGCATTGTTGGCTTGTCATGGCTTGTACATGCAACTTCTGACTCACTTGAAAAGCGATTAACGTTGTGTCTTGATACAGGTTTGCTGCAATAATTATAACAATAGTCATATTAACAATCATAACAACAAGCCAGATAATATTGTACATATTCTTTACGTATTACTATTATGAATAATAATCATATGTACTATCAGATCGCGTAAAAATCTAAGTTATCTCTGTTTGTCCTATTTTCCCGTACACGTATTACGTCCCTTGGCAATGAAATGTCAACAAGTATCATTCTGCGTGCCATAGAGTACACGTTTCATTTCTGATGTGTGCATATCTGTTGAAAGTGCGTATACATATGAAAAACTTACGGTGGAACGCATTGTTGGCTTGTCATGGCTTGTACATGCAACTTCTGGGCTCACTTGAAAAGCGATTAACGTTGTGTCTTGATACAGGTTTGCTGCAATAATTATAACAATAGTCATATTAACAATCATAACAACAAGCCAGATAATATTGTACATATTCTTTACGTATTACTATTATGAATAATAATCATATGTACTATCAGATCGCGTAAACATCTAAGTTATCTCTGTTTGTCCTATTTTCCCGTACACGTATTACGTCCCTTGGCAATGAAATGTCAACAAGTATCATTCTGCGTGCCATAGAGTGCCCGTTTCATTTCTGACTTGTGCATATCTGTTGAAAGTACGTATACATATGATAAACTTACGGTGGAACGCAATGTTGGCTTGTCATGGCTTGTACATGCAACTTCTGGGCTCACTTGAGAAGCGATTAACGTTGTGTCTTGATACAGGTTTGCTGCAATAATTATAACAATAGTCATATTAACAATCATAACAACAAGCCAGATAATATTGTACATATTCTTTACGTATTACTATTATGAATAATAATCATATGTACTATCAGATCGCGTAAAAATCTAAGTTATCTCTGTTTGTCCTATTTTCCCATACACGTATTACGTCCCTTGGCAATGAAATGTCAACAAGTATCATTCTGCGTGCCATAGAGTGCACGTTTCATTTCTGATGTGTGCATATCTGTTGAAAGTGTGTATACATATGAAAAACTTACGGTGGAACGCATTGTTGGCTTGTCATGGCTTGTACATGCAACTTCTGGGCTCACTTGAAAAGCGATTAACGTTGTGTCTTGATACAGGTTTGCTGCAATAATTATAACAATAGTCATATTAACAATCATAACAACAGCCAGATAATATTGTACATATTCTTTACGTATTACTATTATGAATAATAATCATATGTACTATCAGATCGCGTAAAAATCTAAGTTATCTCTGTTTGTCCTATTTTCCCGTACACGTATTACGTCCCTTGGCAATGAAATGTCAACAAGTATCATTCTGCGTGCCATAGAGTGCCCGTTTCATTTCTGACTTGTGCATATCTGTTGAAAGTACGTATACATATGATAAACTTACGGTGGAACGCAATGTTGGCTTGTCATGGCTTGTACATGCAACTTCTGGGCTCACTTGAGAAGCGATTAACGTTGTGTCTTGATACAGGTTTGCTGCAATAATTATAACAATAGTCATATAAACAATCATAACAACAAGCCAGATAATATTGTACATATTCTTTACGTATTACTATTATGAATAATAATCATATGTACTATCAGATCGCGTAAAAATCTAAGTTATCTCTGTTTGTCCTATTTTCCCGTACACGTATTACGTCCCTTGGCAATGAAATGTCAACAAGTATCATTCTGCGTGCCATAGAGTGCCCGTTTCATTTCTGACTTGTGCATATCTGTTGAAAGTACGTATACATATGAAAAACTTACGGTGGAACGCATTGTTGGCTTGTCATGGCTTGTACATGCAACTTCTGGACTCACTTGAAAAGCGATTAACGTTGTGTCTTGATACAGGTTTGCTGCAATAATTATAACAATAGTCATATTAACAATCATAACAACAAGCCAGATAATATTGTACATATTCTATACGTATTACTATTATGAATAATAATCATATGTACTATCAGATCGCGTAAAAATCTAAGTTATCTCTGTTTGTCCTATTTTCCCGTACACGTATTACGTCCCTTGGCAATGAAATGTCAACAAGTATCATTCTGCGTGCCATAGAGTGCACGTTTCATTTCTGATGTGTGCATATCTGTTGAAAGTGCGTATACATATGAAAAACTTACGGTGGAACGCATTGTTGGCTTGTCATGGCTTGTACATGCAACTTCTGGGCTCACTTGAAAAGCGATTAACGTTGTGTCTTGATACAGGTTTGCTGCAATAATGATAACAATAGTCATATTAACAATCATAACAACAAGCCAGATAATATTGTACATATTCTATACGTATTACTATTATGAATAATAATCATATGTACTATCAGATCGCGTAAAAATCTAAGTTATCTCTGTTTGTCCTATTTTCCCGTACACGTATTACGTCCCTTGGCAATGAAATGTCAACAAGTATCATTCTGCGTGCCATAGAGTGCCCGTTTCATTTCTGACTTGTGCATATCTGTTGAAAGTACGTATACATATGAAAAACTTACGGTGGAACGCATTGTTGGCTTGTCATGGCTTGTACATGCAACTTCTGGGCTCACTTGAAAAGCGATTAACGTTGTGTCTTGATACAGGTTTGCTGCAATAATTATAACAATAGTCATATTAACAATCATAACAACAAGCCAGATAATATTGTACATATTCTATACGTATTACTATTATGAATAATAATCATATGTACTATCAGATCGCGTAAAAATCTAAGTTATCTCTGTTTGTCCTATTTTCCCGTACACGTATTACGTCCCTTGGCAATGAAATGTCAACAAGTATCATTCTGCGTGCCATAGAGTGCACGTTTCATTTCTGATGTGTGCATATCTGTTGAAAGTGCGTATACATATGAAAAACTTACGGTGGAACGCATTGTTGGCTTGTCATGGCTTGTACATGCAACTTCTGGGCTCACTTGAAAAGCGATTAACGTTGTGTCTTGATACAGGTTTGCTGCAATAATTATAACAATAGTCATATTAACAATCATAACAACAAGCCAGATAATATTGTACATATTCTATACGTATTACTATTATGAATAATAATCATATGTACTATCAGATCGCGTAAAAATCTAAGTTATCTCTGTTTGTCCTATTTTCCCGTACACGTATTACGTCCCTTGGCAATGAAATGTCAACAAGTATCATTCTGCGTGCAATAGAGTGCCCGTTTCATTTCTGACTTGTGCATATCTGTTGAAAGTACGTATACATATGAAAAACTTACGGTGGAACGCATTGTTGGCTTGTCATGGCTTGTACATGCAACTTCTGGGCTCACTTGAAAAGCGATTAACGTTGTGTCTTGATACAGGTTTGCTGCAATAATTATAACAATAGTCATATTAACAATCATAACAACAAGCCAGATAATATTGTACATATTCTTTACGTATTACTATTATGAATAATAATCATATGTACTATCAGATTGCGTAAAAATCTAAGTTATCTCTGTTTGTCCTATTTTCCCGTACACGTATTACGTCCCTTGGCAATGAAATGTCAACAAGTATCATTCTGCGTGCCATAGAGTGCCCGTTTCATTTCTGACTTGTGCATATCTGTTGAAAGTACGTATACATATGAAAAACTTACGGTGGAACGCATTGTTGTCTTGTCATGGCTTGTACATGCAACTTCTGGGCTCACTTGAGAAGCGATTAACGTTGTGTCTTGATACAGGTTTGCTGCAATAATTATAACAATAGTCATATTAACAATCATAACAACAAGCCAGATAATATTGTACATATTCTTTACGTATTACTATTATGAATAATAATCATATGTACTATCAGATCGCGTAAAAATCTAAGTTATCTCTGTTTGTCCTATTTTCCCGTACACGTATTACGTCCCTTGGCAATGAAATGTCAACAAGTATCATTCTGCGTGCCATAGAGTGCCCGTTTCATTTCTGACTTGTGCATATCTGTTGAAAGTACGTATACATATGAAAAACTTACGGTGGAACGCATTGTTGGCTTGTCATGGCTTGTACATGCAACTTCTGGGCTCACTTGAGAAGCGATTAACGTTGTGTCTTGATACAGGTTTGCTGCAATAATTATAACAATAGTCATATTAACAATCATAACAACAAGCCAGATAATATTGTACATATTATATACGTATTACTATTATGAATAATAATCATATGTACTATCAGATCGCGTAAAAATCTAAGTTATCTCTGTTTGTCCTATTTTCCCGTACACGTATTACGTCCCTTGGCAATGAAATGTCAACAAGTATCATTCTGTGTGCCATAGAGTGCCCGTTTCATTTCTGACTTGTGCATATCTGTTGAAAGTACGTATACATATGAAAAACTTACGGTGGAACGCATTGTTGGCTTGTCATGGCTTGTACATGCAACTTCTGGACTCACTTGAGAAGCGATTAACGTTGTGTCTTGATACAGGTTTGCTGCAATAATTATAACAATAGTCATATTAACAATCATAACAACAAGCCAGATAATATTGTACATATTCTTTACGTATTACTATTATGAATAATAATCATATGTACTATCAGATCGCGTAAAAATCTAAGTTATCTCTGTTTGTCCTATTTTCCCGTACACGTATTACGTCCCTTGGCAATGAAATGTCAACAAGTATCATTCTGCGTGCCATAGAGTGCACGTTTCATTTCTGATGTGTGCATATCTGTTGAAAGTGCGTATACATATGAAAAACTTACGGTGGAACGCATTGTTGGCTTGTCATGGCTTGTACATGCAACTTCTGGGCTCACTTGAAAAGCGATTAACGTTGTGTCTTGATACAGGTTTGCTGCAATAATTATAACAATAGTCATATTAACAATCATAACAACAAGCCAGATAATATTGTACATATTCTTTACGTATTACTATTATGAATAATAATCATATGTACTATCAGATCGCGTAAAAATCTAAGTTATCTCTGTTTGTCCTATTTTCCCGTACACGTATTACGTCCCTTGGCAATGAAATGTCAACAAGTATCATTCTGCGTGCCATAGAGTACACGTTTCATTTCTGATGTGTGCATATCTGTTGAAAGTGCGTATACATATGAAAAACTTACGGTGGAACGCATTGTTGGCTTGTCATGGCTTGTACATGCAACTTCTGGGCTCACTTGAAAAGCGATTAACGTTGTGTCTTGATACAGGTTTGCTGCAATAATGATAACAATAGTCATATTAACAATCATAACAACAAGCCAGATAATATTGTACATATTCTATACGTATTACTATTATGAATAATAATCATATGTACTATCAGATCGCGTAAAAATCTAAGTTATCTCTGTTTGTCCTATTTTCCCGTACACGTATTACGTCCCTTGGCAATGAAATGTCAACAAGTATCATTCTGCGTGCCATAGAGTGCCCGTTTCATTTCTGACTTGTGCATATCTGTTGAAAGTACGTATACATATGAAAAACTTACGGTGGAACGCATTGTTGGCTTGTCATGGCTTGTACATGCAACTTCTGGGCTCACTTGAAAAGCGATTAACGTTGTGTCTTGATACAGGTTTGCTGCAATAATTATAACAATAGTCATATTAACAATCATAACAACAAGCCAGATAATATTGTACATATTCTATACGTATTACTATTATGAATAATAATCATATGTACTATCAGATCGCGTAAAAATCTAAGTTATCTCTGTTTGTCCTATTTTCCCGTACACGTATTACGTCCCTTGGCAATGAAATGTCAACAAGTATCATTCTGCGTGCCATAGAGTGCACGTTTCATTTCTGATGTGTGCATATCTGTTGAAAGTGCGTATACATATGAAAAACTTACGGTGGAACGCATTGTTGGCTTGTCATGGCTTGTACATGCAACTTCTGGGCTCACTTGAAAAGCGATTAACGTTGTGTCTTGATACAGGTTTGCTGCAATAATTATAACAATAGTCATATTAACAATCATAACAACAAGCCAGATAATATTGTACATATTCTATACGTATTACTATTATGAATAATAATCATATGTACTATCAGATCGCGTAAAAATCTAAGTTATCTCTGTTTGTCCTATTTTCCCGTACACGTATTACGTCCCTTGGCAATGAAATGTCAACAAGTATCATTCTGCGTGCGATAGAGTGCCCGTTTCATTTCTGACTTGTGCATATCTGTTGAAAGTACGTATACATATGAAAAACTTACGGTGGAACGCATTGTTGGCTTGTCATGGCTTGTACATGCAACTTCTGGGCTCACTTGAAAAGCGATTAACGTTGTGTCTTGATACAGGTTTGCTGCAATAATTATAACAATAGTCATATTAACAATCATAACAACAAGCCAGATAATATTGTACATATTCTTTACGTATTACTATTATGAATAATAATCATATGTACTATCAGATTGCGTAAAAATCTAAGTTATCTCTGTTTGTCCTATTTTCCCGTACACGTATTACGTCCCTTGGCAATGAAATGTCAACAAGTATCATTCTGCGTGCCATAGAGTGCCCGTTTCATTTCTGACTTGTGCATATCTGTTGAAAGTACGTATACATATGAAAAACTTACGGTGGAACGCATTGTTGTCTTGTCATGGCTTGTACATGCAACTTCTGGGCTCACTTGAGAAGCGATTAACGTTGTGTCTTGATACAGGTTTGCTGCAATAATTATAACAATAGTCATATTAACAATCATAACAACAAGCCAGATAATATTGTACATATTCTTTACGTATTACTATTATGAATAATAATCATATGTACTATCAGATCGCGTAAAAATCTAAGTTATCTCTGTTTGTCCTATTTTCCCGTACACGTATTACGTCCCTTGGCAATGAAATGTCAACAAGTATCATTCTGCGTGCCATAGAGTGCCCGTTTCATTTCTGACTTGTGCATATCTGTTGAAAGTACGTATACATATGAAAAACTTACGGTGGAACGCATTGTTGGCTTGTCATGGCTTGTACATGCAACTTCTGGGCTCACTTGAGAAGCGATTAACGTTGTGTCTTGATACAGGTTTGCTGCAATAATTATAACAATAGTCATATTAACAATCATAACAACAAGCCAGATAATATTGTACATATTCTATACGTATTACTATTATGAATAATAATCATATGTACTATCAGATCGCGTAAAAATCTAAGTTATCTCTGTTTGTCCTATTTTCCCGTACACGTATTACGTCCCTTGGCAATGAAATGTCAACAAGTATCATTCTGTGTGCCATAGAGTGCCCGTTTCATTTCTGACTTGTGCATATCTGTTGAAAGTACGTATACATATGAAAAACTTACGGTGGAACGCATTGTTGGCTTGTCATGGCTTGTACATGCAACTTCTGGACTCACTTGAGAAGCGATTAACGTTGTGTCTTGATACAGGTTTGCTGCAATAATTATAACAATAGTCATATTAACAATCATAACAACAAGCCAGATAATATTGTACATATTCTTTACGTATTACTATTATGAATAATAATCATATGTACTATCAGATCGCGTAAAAATCTAAGTTATCTCTGTTTGTCCTATTTTCCCGTACACGTATTACGTCCCTTGGCAATGAAATGTCAACAAGTATCATTCTGCGTGCCATAGAGTGCACGTTTCATTTCTGATGTGTGCATATCTGTTGAAAGTGCGTATACATATGAAAAACTTACGGTGGAACGCATTGTTGGCTTGTCATGGCTTGTACATGCAACTTCTGGGCTCACTTGAAAAGCGATTAACGTTGTGTCTTGATACAGGTTTGCTGCAATAATTATAACAATAGTCATATTAACAATCATAACAACAAGCCAGATAATATTGTACATATTCTTTACGTATTACTATTATGAATAATAATCATATGTACTATCAGATCGCGTAAAAATCTAAGTTATCTCTGTTTGTCCTATTTTCCCGTACACGTATTACGTCCCTTGGCAATGAAATGTCAACAAGTATCATTCTGCGTGCCATAGAGTACACGTTTCATTTCTGATGTGTGCATATCTGTTGAAAGTGCGTATACATATGAAAAACTTACGGTGGAACGCATTGTTGGCTTGTCATGGCTTGTACATGCAACTTCTGGGCTCACTTGAAAAGCGATTAACGTTGTGTCTTGATACAGGTTTGCTGCAATAATTATAACAATAGTCATATTAACAATCATAACAACAAGCCAGATAATATTGTACATATTCTTTACGTATTACTATTATGAATAATAATCATATGTACTATCAGATCGCGTAAAAATCTAAGTTATCTCTGTTTGTCCTATTTTCCCGTACACGTATTACGTCCCTTGGCAATGAAATGTCAACAAGTATCATTCTGCGTGCCATAGAGTGCCCGTTTCATTTCTGACTTGTGCATATCTGTTGAAAGTACGTATACATATGATAAACTTACGGTGGAACGCAATGTTGGCTTGTCATGGCTTGTACATGCAACTTCTGGGCTCACTTGAGAAGCGATTAACGTTGTGTCTTGATACAGGTTTGCTGCAATAATTATAACAATAGTCATATTAACAATCATAACAACAAGCCAGATAATATTGTACATATTCTTTACGTATTACTATTATGAATAATAATCATATGTACTATCAGATCGCGTAAAAATCTAAGTTATCTCTGTTTGTCCTATTTTCCCATACACGTATTACGTCCCTTGGCAATGAAATGTCAACAAGTATCATTCTGCGTGCCATAGAGTGCACGTTTCATTTCTGATGTGTGCATATCTGTTGAAAGTGCGTATACATATGAAAAACTTACGGTGGAACGCATTGTTGGCTTGTCATGGCTTGTACATGCAACTTCTGGGCTCACTTGAAAAGCGATTAACGTTGTGTCTTGATACAGGTTTGCTGCAATAATTATAACAATAGTCATATTAACAATCATAACAACAAGCCAGATAATATTGTACATATTCTATACGTATTACTATTATGAATAATAATCATATGTACTATCAGATCGCGTAAAAATCTAAGTTATCTCTGTTTGTCCTATTTTCCCGTACACGTATTACGTCCCTTGGCAATGAAATGTCAACAAGTATCATTCTGCGTGCCATAGAGTGCCCGTTTCATTTCTGACTTGTGCATATCTGTTGAAAGTACGTATACATATGAAAAACTTACGGTGGAACGCATTGTTGGCTTGTCATGGCTTGTACATGCAACTTCTGGGCTCACTTGAGAAGCGATTAACGTTGTGTCTTGATACAGGTTTGCTGCAATAATTATAACAATAGTCATATTAACAATCATAACAACTAGCCAGATAATATTGTACATATTCTTTACGTATTACTATTATGAATAATAATCATATGTACTATCAGATCGCGTAAAAATCTAAGTTATCTCTGTTTGTCCTATTTTCCCGTACACGTATTACGTCCCTTGGCAATGAAATGTCAACAAGTATCATTCTGCGTGCCATAGAGTGCCCGTTTCATTTCTGACTTGTGCATATCTGTTGAAAGTACGTATACATATGAAAAACTTACGGTGGAACGCATTGTTGGCTTGTCATGGCTTGTACATGCAACTTCTGGGCTCACTTGAGAAGCGATTAACGTTGTGTCTTGATACAGGTTTGCTGCAATAATTATAACAATAGTCATATTAACAATCATAACAACAAGCCAGATAATGTTGTACATATTCTATACGTATTACTATTATGAATAATAATCATATGTACTATCAGATCGCGTAAAAATCTAAGTTATCTCTGTTTGTCCTATTTTCCCGTACACGTATTACGTCCCTTGGCAATGAAATGTCAACAAGTATCATTCTGAGTGCCATAGAGTGCCCGTTTCATTTCTGACTTGTGCATATCTGTTGAAAGTACGTATACATATGAAAAACTTACGGTGGAACGCATTGTTGGCTTGTCATGGCTTGTACATGCAACTTCTGGGCTCACTTGAGAAGCGATTAACGTTGTGTCTTGATACAGGTTTGCTGCAATAATTATAACAATAGTCATATTAACAATCATAACAACAAGCCAGATAATATTGTACATATTCTTTACGTATTACTATTATGAATAATAATCATATGTACTATCAGATTGCGTAAAAATCTAAGTTATCTCTGTTTGTCCTATTTTCCCGTACACGTATTACGTCCCTTGGCAATGAAATGTCAACAAGTATCATTCTGCGTGCCATAGAGTGCACGTTTCATTTCTGATGTGTGCATATCTGTTGAAAGTGCGTATACATATGAAAAACTTACGGTGGAACGCATTGTTGGCTTGTCATGGCTTGTACATGCAACTTCTGGGCTCACTTGAAAAGCGATTAACGTTGTGTCTTGATACAGGTTTGCTGCAATAATTATAACAATAGTCATATTAACAATCATAACAACAAGCCAGATAATATTGTACATATTCTTTACGTATTACTATTATGAATAATAATCATATGTACTATCAGATCGCGTAAAAATCTAAGTTATCTCTGTTTGTCCTATTTTCCCGTACACGTATTACGTCCCTTGGCAATGAAATGTCAACAAGTATCATTCTGCGTGCCATAGAGTGCACGTTTCATTTCTGATGTGTGCATATCTGTTGAAAGTGCGTATACATATGAAAAACTTACGGTGGAACGCATTGTTGGCTTGTCATGGCTTGTACATGCAACTTCTGGGCTCACTTGAAAAGCGATTAACGTTGTGTCTTGATACAGGTTTGCTGCAATAATTATAACAATAGTCATATTAACAATCATAACAACAAGCCAGATAATATTGTACATATTCTATACGTATTACTATTATGAATAATAATCATATGTACTATCAGATCGCGTAAAAATCTAAGTTATCTCTGTTTGTCCTATTTTCCCGTACACGTATTACGTCCCTTGCCAATGAAATGTCAACAAGTATCATTCTGCGTGCCATATAGTGCCCGTTTCATTTCTGACTTGTGCATATCTGTTGAAAGTACGTATACATATGAAAAACTTACGGTGGAACGCATTGTTGTCTTGTCATGGCTTGTACATGCAACTTCTGGGCTCACTTGAGAAGCGATTAACGTTGTGTCTTGATACAGGTTTGCTGCAATAATTATAACAATAGTCATATTAACAATCATAACAACTAGCCAGATAATATTGTACATATTCTTTACGTATTACTATTATGAATAATAATCATATGTACTATCAGATCGCGTAAAAATCTAAGTTATCTCTGTTTGTCCTATTTTCCCGTACACGTATTACGTCCCTTGGCAATGAAATGTCAACAAGTATCATTCTGCGTGCCATAGAGTGCCCGTTTCATTTCTGACTTGTGCATATCTGTTGAAAGTACGTATACATATGAAAAACTTACGGTGGAACGCATTGTTGTCTTGTCATGGCTTGTACATGCAACTTCTGGGCTCACTTGAGAAGCGATTAACGTTGTGTCTTGATACAGGTTTGCTGCAATAATTATAACAATAGTCATATTAACAATCATAACAACAAGCCAGATAATATTGTACATATTCTATACGTATTACTATTATGAATAATAATCATATGTACTATCAGATCGCGTAAAAATCTAAGTTATCTCTGTTTGTCCTATTTTCCCGTACACGTATTACGTCCCTTGGCAATGAAATGTCAACAAGTATCATTCTGTGTGCCATAGAGTGCCCGTTTCATTTCTGACTTGTGCATATCTGTTGAAAGTACGTATACATATGAAAAACTTACGGTGGAACGCATTGTTGGCTTGTCATGGCTTGTACATGCAACTTCTGGACTCACTTGAGAAGCGATTAACGTTGTGTCTTGATACAGGTTTGCTGCAATAATTATAACAATAGTCATATTAACAATCATAACAACAAGCCAGATAATATTGTACATATTCTTTACGTATTACTATTATGAATAATAATCATATGTACTATCAGATCGCGTAAAAATCTAAGTTATCTCTGTTTGTCCTATTTTCCCGTACACGTATTACGTCCCTTGGCAATGAAATGTCAACAAGTATCATTCTGAGTGCCATAGAGTGCCCGTTTCATTTCTGACTTGTGCATATCTGTTGAAAGTACGTATACATATGACAAACTTACGGTGGAACGCATTGTTGGCTTGTCATGGCTTGTACATGCAACTTCTGGGCTCACTTGAGAAGCGATTAACGTTGTGTCTTGATACAGGTTTGCTGCAATAATTATAACAATAGTCATATTAACAATCATCACAACAAGCCAGATAATATTGTACATATTCTTTACGTATTACTATTATGAATAATAATCATATGTACTATCAGATTGCGTAAAAATCTAAGTTATCTCTGTTTGTCCTATTTTCCCGTACACGTATTACGTCCCTTGGCAATGAAATGTCAACAAGTATCATTCTGCGTGCCATAGAGTGCACGTTTCATTTCTGATGTGTGCATATCTGTTGAAAGTGCGTATACATATGAAAAACTTACGGTGGAACGCATTGTTGGCTTGTCATGGCTTGTACATGCAACTTCTGGGCTCACTTGAAAAGCGATTAACGTTGTGTCTTGATACAGGTTTGCTGCAATAATTATAACAATAGTCATATTAACAATCATAACAACAAGCCAGATAATATTGTACATATTCTATACGTATTACTATTATGAATAATAATCATATGTACTATCAGATCGCGTAAAAATCTAAGTTATCTCTGTTTGTCCTATTTTCCCGTACACGTATTACGTCCCTTGCCAATGAAATGTCAACAAGTATCATTCTGCGTGCCATATAGTGCCCGTTTCATTTCTGACTTGTGCATATCTGTTGAAAGTACGTATACATATGAAAAACTTACGGTGGAACGCATTGTTGTCTTGTCATGGCTTGTACATGCAACTTCTGGGCTCACTTGAGAAGCGATTAACGTTGTGTCTTGATACAGGTTTGCTGCAATAATTATAACAATAGTCATATTAACAATCATAACAACTAGCCAGATAATATTGTACATATTCTTTACGTATTACTATTATGAATAATAATCATATGTACTATCAGATCGCGTAAAAATCTAAGTTATCTCTGTTTGTCCTATTTTCCCGTACACGTATTACGTCCCTTGGCAATGAAATGTCAACAAGTATCATTCTGCGTGCCATAGAGTGCCCGTTTCATTTCTGACTTGTGCATATCTGTTGAAAGTACGTATACATATGAAAAACTTACGGTGGAACGCATTGTTGTCTTGTCATGGCTTGTACATGCAACTTCTGGGCTCACTTGAGAAGCGATTAACGTTGTGTCTTGATACAGGTTTGCTGCAATAATTATAACAATAGTCATATTAACAATCATAACAACAAGCCAGATAATATTGTACATATTCTATACGTATTACTATTATGAATAATAATCATATGTACTATCAGATCGCGTAAAAATCTAAGTTATCTCTGTTTGTCCTATTTTCCCGTACACGTATTACGTCCCTTGGCAATGAAATGTCAACAAGTATCATTCTGTGTGCCATAGAGTGCCCGTTTCATTTCTGACTTGTGCATATCTGTTGAAAGTACGTATACATATGAAAAACTTACGGTGGAACGCATTGTTGGCTTGTCATGGCTTGTACATGCAACTTCTGGACTCACTTGAGAAGCGATTAACGTTGTGTCTTGATACAGGTTTGCTGCAATAATTATAACAATAGTCATATTAACAATCATAACAACAAGCCAGATAATATTGTACATATTCTTTACGTATTACTATTATGAATAATAATCATATGTACTATCAGATCGCGTAAAAATCTAAGTTATCTCTGTTTGTCCTATTTTCCCGTACACGTATTACGTCCCTTGGCAATGAAATGTCAACAAGTATCATTCTGAGTGCCATAGAGTGCCCGTTTCATTTCTGACTTGTGCATATCTGTTGAAAGTACGTATACATATGACAAACTTACGGTGGAACGCATTGTTGGCTTGTCATGGCTTGTACATGCAACTTCTGGGCTCACTTGAGAAGCGATTAACGTTGTGTCTTGATACAGGTTTGCTGCAATAATTATAACAATAGTCATATTAACAATCATCACAACAAGCCAGATAATATTGTACATATTCTTTACGTATTACTATTATGAATAATAATCATATGTACTATCAGATTGCGTAAAAATCTAAGTTATCTCTGTTTGTCCTATTTTCCCGTACACGTATTACGTCCCTTGGCAATGAAATGTCAACAAGTATCATTCTGCGTGCCATAGAGTGCCCGTTTCATTTCTGACTTGTGCATATCTGTTGAAAGTACGTATACATATGAAAAACTTACGGTGGAACGCATTGTTGTCTTGTCATGGCTTGTACATGCAACTTCTGGGCTCACTTGAGAAGCGATTAACGTTGTGTCTTGATACAGGTTTGCTGCAATAATTATAACAATAGTCATATTAACAATCATAACAACAAGCCAGATAATATTGTACATATTCTATACGTATTACTATTATGAATAATAATCATATGTACTATCAGATCGCGTAAAAATCTAAGTTATCTCTGTTTGTCCTATTTTCCCGTACACGTATTACGTCCCTTGGCAATGAAATGTCAACAAGTATCATTCTGTGTGCCATAGAGTGCCCGTTTCATTTCTGACTTGTGCATATCTGTTGAAAATACGTATACATATGAAAAACTTACGGTGGAACGCATTGTTGGCTTGTCATGGCTTGTACATGCAACTTCTGGACTCACTTGAGAAGCGATTAACGTTGTGTCTTGATACAGGTTTGCTGCAATAATTATAACAATAGTCATATTAACAATCATAACAACAAGCCAGATAATATTGTACATATTCTTTACGTATTACTATTATGAATAATAATCATATGTACTATCAGATCGCGTAAAAATCTAAGTTATCTCTGTTTGTCCTATTTTCCCGTACACGTATTACGTCCCTTGGCAATGAAATGTCAACAAGTATCATTCTGCGTGCCATAGAGTGCCCGTTTCATTTCTGACTTGTGCATATCTGTTGAAAGTACGTATACATATGATAAACTTACGGTGGAACGCAATGTTGGCTTGTCATGGCTTGTACATGCAACTTCTGGGCTCACTTGAGAAGCGATTAACGTTGTGTCTTGATACAGGTTTGCTGCAATAATTATAACAATAGTCATATTAACAATCATAACAACAAGCCAGATAATATTGTACATATTCTTTACGTATTACTATTATGAATAATAATCATATGTACTATCAGATCGCGTAAAAATCTAAGTTATCTCTGTTTGTCCTATTTTCCCATACACGTATTACGTCCCTTGGCAATGAAATGTCAACAAGTATCATTCTGCGTGCCATAGAGTGCACGTTTCATTTCTGATGTGTGCATATCTGTTGAAAGTGCGTATACATATGAAAAACTTACGGTGGAACGCATTGTTGGCTTGTCATGGCTTGTACATGCAACTTCTGGGCTCACTTGAAAAGCGATTAACGTTGTGTCTTGATACAGGTTTGCTGCAATAATTATAACAATAGTCATATTAACAATCATAACAACAAGCCAGATAATATTGTACATATTCTATACGTATTACTATTATGAATAATAATCATATGTACTATCAGATCGCGTAAAAATCTAAGTTATCTCTGTTTGTCCTATTTTCCCGTACACGTATTACGTCCCTTGGCAATGAAATGTCAACAAGTATCATTCTGCGTGCCATAGAGTGCCCGTTTCATTTCTGACTTGTGCATATCTGTTGAAAGTACGTATACATATGAAAAACTTACGGTGGAACGCATTGTTGGCTTGTCATGGCTTGTACATGCAACTTCTGGGCTCACTTGAGAAGCGATTAACGTTGTGTCTTGATACAGGTTTGCTGCAATAATTATAACAATAGTCATATTAACAATCATAACAACTAGCCAGATAATATTGTACATATTCTTTACGTATTACTATTATGAATAATAATCATATGTACTATCAGATCGCGTAAAAATCTAAGTTATCTCTGTTTGTCCTATTTTCCCGTACACGTATTACGTCCCTTGGCAATGAAATGTCAACAAGTATCATTCTGCGTGCCATAGAGTGCCCGTTTCATTTCTGACTTGTGCATATCTGTTGAAAGTACGTATACATATGAAAAACTTACGGTGGAACGCATTGTTGGCTTGTCATGGCTTGTACATGCAACTTCTGGGCTCACTTGAGAAGCGATTAACGTTGTGTCTTGATACAGGTTTGCTGCAATAATTATAACAATAGTCATATTAACAATCATAACAACAAGCCAGATAATGTTGTACATATTCTATACGTATTACTATTATGAATAATAATCATATGTACTATCAGATCGCGTAAAAATCTAAGTTATCTCTGTTTGTCCTATTTTCCCGTACACGTATTACGTCCCTTGGCAATGAAATGTCAACAAGTATCATTCTGAGTGCCATAGAGTGCCCGTTTCATTTCTGACTTGTGCATATCTGTTGAAAGTACGTATACATATGAAAAACTTACGGTGGAACGCATTGTTGGCTTGTCATGGCTTGTACATGCAACTTCTGGGCTCACTTGAGAAGCGATTAACGTTGTGTCTTGATACAGGTTTGCTGCAATAATTATAACAATAGTCATATTAACAATCATAACAACAAGCCAGATAATATTGTACATATTCTTTACGTATTACTATTATGAATAATAATCATATGTACTATCAGATTGCGTAAAAATCTAAGTTATCTCTGTTTGTCCTATTTTCCCGTACACGTATTACGTCCCTTGGCAATGAAATGTCAACAAGTATCATTCTGCGTGCCATAGAGTGCACGTTTCATTTCTGATGTGTGCATATCTGTTGAAAGTGCGTATACATATGAAAAACTTACGGTGGAACGCATTGTTGGCTTGTCATGGCTTGTACATGCAACTTCTGGGCTCACTTGAAAAGCGATTAACGTTGTGTCTTGATACAGGTTTGCTGCAATAATTATAACAATAGTCATATTAACAATCATAACAACAAGCCAGATAATATTGTACATATTCTTTACGTATTACTATTATGAATAATAATCATATGTACTATCAGATCGCGTAAAAATCTAAGTTATCTCTGTTTGTCCTATTTTCCCGTACACGTATTACGTCCCTTGGCAATGAAATGTCAACAAGTATCATTCTGCGTGCCATAGAGTGCACGTTTCATTTCTGATGTGTGCATATCTGTTGAAAGTGCGTATACATATGAAAAACTTACGGTGGAACGCATTGTTGGCTTGTCATGGCTTGTACATGCAACTTCTGGGCTCACTTGAAAAGCGATTAACGTTGTGTCTTGATACAGGTTTGCTGCAATAATTATAACAATAGTCATATTAACAATCATAACAACAAGCCAGATAATATTGTACATATTCTATACGTATTACTATTATGAATAATAATCATATGTACTATCAGATCGCGTAAAAATCTAAGTTATCTCTGTTTGTCCTATTTTCCCGTACACGTATTACGTCCCTTGCCAATGAAATGTCAACAAGTATCATTCTGCGTGCCATATAGTGCCCGTTTCATTTCTGACTTGTGCATATCTGTTGAAAGTACGTATACATATGAAAAACTTACGGTGGAACGCATTGTTGTCTTGTCATGGCTTGTACATGCAACTTCTGGGCTCACTTGAGAAGCGATTAACGTTGTGTCTTGATACAGGTTTGCTGCAATAATTATAACAATAGTCATATTAACAATCATAACAACTAGCCAGATAATATTGTACATATTCTTTACGTATTACTATTATGAATAATAATCATATGTACTATCAGATCGCGTAAAAATCTAAGTTATCTCTGTTTGTCCTATTTTCCCGTACACGTATTACGTCCCTTGGCAATGAAATGTCAACAAGTATCATTCTGCGTGCCATAGAGTGCCCGTTTCATTTCTGACTTGTGCATATCTGTTGAAAGTACGTATACATATGAAAAACTTACGGTGGAACGCATTGTTGTCTTGTCATGGCTTGTACATGCAACTTCTGGGCTCACTTGAGAAGCGATTAACGTTGTGTCTTGATACAGGTTTGCTGCAATAATTATAACAATAGTCATATTAACAATCATAACAACAAGCCAGATAATATTGTACATATTCTATACGTATTACTATTATGAATAATAATCATATGTACTATCAGATCGCGTAAAAATCTAAGTTATCTCTGTTTGTCCTATTTTCCCGTACACGTATTACGTCCCTTGGCAATGAAATGTCAACAAGTATCATTCTGTGTGCCATAGAGTGCCCGTTTCATTTCTGACTTGTGCATATCTGTTGAAAGTACGTATACATATGAAAAACTTACGGTGGAACGCATTGTTGGCTTGTCATGGCTTGTACATGCAACTTCTGGACTCACTTGAGAAGCGATTAACGTTGTGTCTTGATACAGGTTTGCTGCAATAATTATAACAATAGTCATATTAACAATCATAACAACAAGCCAGATAATATTGTACATATTCTTTACGTATTACTATTATGAATAATAATCATATGTACTATCAGATCGCGTAAAAATCTAAGTTATCTCTGTTTGTCCTATTTTCCCGTACACGTATTACGTCCCTTGGCAATGAAATGTCAACAAGTATCATTCTGAGTGCCATAGAGTGCCCGTTTCATTTCTGACTTGTGCATATCTGTTGAAAGTACGTATACATATGACAAACTTACGGTGGAACGCATTGTTGGCTTGTCATGGCTTGTACATGCAACTTCTGGGCTCACTTGAGAAGCGATTAACGTTGTGTCTTGATACAGGTTTGCTGCAATAATTATAACAATAGTCATATTAACAATCATCACAACAAGCCAGATAATATTGTACATATTCTTTACGTATTACTATTATGAATAATAATCATATGTACTATCAGATTGCGTAAAAATCTAAGTTATCTCTGTTTGTCCTATTTTCCCGTACACGTATTACGTCCCTTGGCAATGAAATGTCAACAAGTATCATTCTGCGTGCCATAGAGTGCACGTTTCATTTCTGATGTGTGCATATCTGTTGAAAGTGCGTATACATATGAAAAACTTACGGTGGAACGCATTGTTGGCTTGTCATGGCTTGTACATGCAACTTCTGGGCTCACTTGAAAAGCGATTAACGTTGTGTCTTGATACAGGTTTGCTGCAATAATTATAACAATAGTCATATTAACAATCATAACAACAAGCCAGATAATATTGTACATATTCTATACGTATTACTATTATGAATAATAATCATATGTACTATCAGATCGCGTAAAAATCTAAGTTATCTCTGTTTGTCCTATTTTCCCGTACACGTATTACGTCCCTTGGCAATGAAATGTCAACAAGTATCATTCTGCGTGCCATAGAGTGCCCGTTTCATTTCTGACTTGTGCATATCTGTTGAAAGTACGTATACATATGAAAAACTTACGGTGGAACGCATTGTTGTCTTGTCATGGCTTGTACATGCAACTTCTGGGCTCACTTGAGAAGCGATTAACGTTGTGTCTTGATACAGGTTTGCTGCAATAATTATAACAATAGTCATATTAACAATCATAACAACAAGCCAGATAATATTGTACATATTCTATACGTATTACTATTATGAATAATAATCATATGTACTATCAGATCGCGTAAAAATCTAAGTTATCTCTGTTTGTCCTATTTTCCCGTACACGTATTACGTCCCTTGGCAATGAAATGTCAACAAGTATCATTCTGTGTGCCATAGAGTGCCCGTTTCATTTCTGACTTGTGCATATCTGTTGAAAGTACGTATACATATGAAAAACTTACGGTGGAACGCATTGTTGGCTTGTCATGGCTTGTACATGCAACTTCTGGACTCACTTGAGAAGCGATTAACGTTGTGTCTTGATACAGGTTTGCTGCAATAATTATAACAATAGTCATATTAACAATCATAACAACAAGCCAGATAATATTGTACATATTCTTTACGTATTACTATTATGAATAATAATCATATGTACTATCAGATCGCGTAAAAATCTAAGTTATCTCTGTTTGTCCTATTTTCCCGTACACGTATTACGTCCCTTGGCAATGAAATGTCAACAAGTATCATTCTGAGTGCCATAGAGTGCCCGTTTCATTTCTGACTTGTGCATATCTGTTGAAAGTACGTATACATATGACAAACTTACGGTGGAACGCATTGTTGGCTTGTCATGGCTTGTACATGCAACTTCTGGGCTCACTTGAGAAGCGATTAACGTTGTGTCTTGATACAGGTTTGCTGCAATAATTATAACAATAGTCATATTAACAATCATCACAACAAGCCAGATAATATTGTACATATTCTTTACGTATTACTATTATGAATAATAATCATATGTACTATCAGATTGCGTAAAAATCTAAGTTATCTCTGTTTGTCCTATTTTCCCGTACACGTATTACGTCCCTTGGCAATGAAATGTCAACAAGTATCATTCTGCGTGCCATAGAGTGCACGTTTCATTTCTGATGTGTGCATATCTGTTGAAAGTGCGTATACATATGAAAAACTTACGGTGGAACGCATTGTTGGCTTGTCATGGCTTGTACATGCAACTTCTGGGCTCACTTGAAAAGCGATTAACGTTGTGTCTTGATACAGGTTTGCTGCAATAATTATAACAATAGTCATATTAACAATCATAACAACAAGCCAGATAATATTGTACATATTCTATACGTATTACTATTATGAATAATAATCATATGTACTATCAGATCGCGTAAAAATCTAAGTTATCTCTGTTTGTCCTATTTTCCCGTACACGTATTACGTCCCTTGCCAATGAAATGTCAACAAGTATCATTCTGCGTGCCATATAGTGCCCGTTTCATTTCTGACTTGTGCATATCTGTTGAAAGTACGTATACATATGAAAAACTTACGGTGGAACGCATTGTTGTCTTGTCATGGCTTGTACATGCAACTTCTGGGCTCACTTGAGAAGCGATTAACGTTGTGTCTTGATACAGGTTTGCTGCAATAATTATAACAATAGTCATATTAACAATCATAACAACTAGCCAGATAATATTGTACATATTCTTTACGTATTACTATTATGAATAATAATCATATGTACTATCAGATCGCGTAAAAATCTAAGTTATCTCTGTTTGTCCTATTTTCCCGTACACGTATTACGTCCCTTGGCAATGAAATGTCAACAAGTATCATTCTGCGTGCCATAGAGTGCCCGTTTCATTTCTGACTTGTGCATATCTGTTGAAAGTACGTATACATATGAAAAACTTACGGTGGAACGCATTGTTGTCTTGTCATGGCTTGTACATGCAACTTCTGGGCTCACTTGAGAAGCGATTAACGTTGTGTCTTGATACAGGTTTGCTGCAATAATTATAACAATAGTCATATTAACAATCATAACAACAAGCCAGATAATATTGTACATATTCTATACGTATTACTATTATGAATAATAATCATATGTACTATCAGATCGCGTAAAAATCTAAGTTATCTCTGTTTGTCCTATTTTCCCGTACACGTATTACGTCCCTTGGCAATGAAATGTCAACAAGTATCATTCTGTGTGCCATAGAGTGCCCGTTTCATTTCTGACTTGTGCATATCTGTTGAAAGTACGTATACATATGAAAAACTTACGGTGGAACGCATTGTTGGCTTGTCATGGCTTGTACATGCAACTTCTGGACTCACTTGAGAAGCGATTAACGTTGTGTCTTGATACAGGTTTGCTGCAATAATTATAACAATAGTCATATTAACAATCATAACAACAAGCCAGATAATATTGTACATATTCTTTACGT
>JAWPHD010019826.1:0-34060 GCA_037043455.1 Cyrtodaria siliqua | reverse complement strand
TTAACATTTTATTTACTATTTTTCTACAGAGGGACAATGTAATCAAGTGCTTCCGAGCGGGGAAGATCAGGATTCTGATCTCCACAGAACTGATGGGGTGCGGTATAGACTTCATTGTCGTGAATCTTGTCATCAACTACGACTTTTCCAACATTGCAATCAGCTATATATACAGAATAGGTGAGCTATATACACAGAATAATGGAGATATATACACAGAATAGGTGAGACATACACAGAATAGGTGAGATAAATACACAGAATAGATTAGACATACACACAGAATAGGTGAGATATATACACAATAGGTGAGATATATGCACAGAATAGGTGAGATATATACACAGAATAAGTGAGATATATACACAGAATAAGTGAGATATATACACAGAATAAGTGAGATATATATACACAGAATAAGTGAGATATATACACAGAATAAGTGAGATATATACACAGAATAGGTGAGATATATACACAGAATAAGTGAGATATATACACAGAATAAGTGAGATATATATACACAGAATAAGTGAGATATATACACAGAATAGGTGAGACATATATACACAGAATAAGTGAGATATATACACAAAATAGGTAAGATATATGCAAAGAATAGGTGAGATGTATACACAGAATAAGTGAGATATATACACAGAATAAGTGAGATATATACACAGAATAGGTGAGACATATATACACAGAATAAGTGAGATATATACACAAAATAGGTAAGATATATGCAAAGAATAGGTGAGATGTATACACAGAATAAGTGAGATATATATTAGAATAGGTGAGATATATGCACAGAATAGGTGAGATATATGCACAAAATAGGTGAGATATATATACACAGAATTGGTGTGATATATGCACAGAATAGGTGAGACATGAAAAGCTACATATAATGGAGCATCGCAACGTGACAAAACAAATGTGGAAGTGACCTTGACCCTCCAAGCAAAGGGCAGATAATAATTTTTAGGTTCAACTTTTGCGTTTAGGTCACTTTATCACAAACTGTATGCACTAGACCTTTCAAACTTTGCTTATAGTTGAATCTTGGGTGGTACATCGCAACATCACAAAGCAAATGTGGAAGTGACCTTGACCCTCCAAGCAAAGGGGCAGATAACTTAATAATTTTTAGGTTCAACTTTTGCGTTTAGGTCACTTTCACAAACTGTATGCACTAAGACCTTTCAAACTTTGCTTATAGTTGTATCTTGGGTGGTACATCGCAACATCACAAAGCAAATGTGGAAGTGACCTTGACCCTCCAAGCAAAGGGGCAGATAACTTAATAATTTTTAGGAGGTCACTTTCACAAACTGTATGCACTAAGACCTTTCAAACTTTGCTTATAGTCGTATCTTGAGTGGTACATTGCAATGTGACAAAGCAAATGTGAATGTGACCACCATCCAAGCAAAGGGCAGATAACTTTGTTACATTTACATCAATTTCTCATGAATTTATAAGTATGCACTGAATGTTTTAAACCTAATTTATAGCTTAATCTTTGGAAGAAAACATATTCTATTTTGACATAGTTGTGTCTTGGGTAGTGCATCTTTTTGGATGCATGGATTTCATCTATGACCTTGACCCACTTTTTTTGAGCTGACGAATTGTAGCTCTACTGGCCAAGGGCCTTCATTTTTCATCGAATCTTTACCAAACTTTAATAGATTGTTAAATCAAAGAAAGTTCGCACAAGTTCGAAAACCAGCCTGATTGGACCAGTAACAGCGGAGTTATGGCCCTTGATTTAGTTAAAAATGCTATATTTTTCCTCGTTAATACGATAGGGCTTTCATTTTTCATCTGATCCAAACTTTACGAGATGTTAGTGCCTTTTTAGCTCTACTGATCAGAGATCAGCAGAGCTTATGCCGTGGTGCGGCGTCCGTAGTCCGTCCGTCTGTCCGTCTGTCCGTCCATCTGTCCGTAAACTTTATTTTGTAGCGACTACTCCTCTGAAACTACTGAATGGATTTTCATGAAACTTTACAGAAATGTTGCCCATGAAGTCTAGTTGATCCTAGCAAAAATTCATGTAGATGTGAAATCCAAGAAGGCCGCCAAATCTAAAAATAGGTTTTTAAAAAACAAGTTTGTAGCGACTACTTCTTGAAAACTCTAAGGGATATTGCTATGGGACTTTTTCTAAAATGATCAGCATGACATGATGTTGGTCCTTGTCGAAAATCGTTTTGATTCGACGTTAAACATGGCGGCCATCTTTGTTTACATAGAGTTATATAATGAAAACTTGTAGCGACTACTCCTCTGAAACTACTCGACGGATTTTCATGAAACTATACAGGAATGTTGCTCTTGATGTCTAATTGATCCTAGCAAAATTTCAGGTCGGCCGAAAATTCAAGATGGCCGCCACGGCTAAAAATAGATTTTTAAAAAATAAGTTTGTAGCGACTACTTCTTGAAAACTATAAGAGATATTGATATGGGACTTTTTCTAAAATGATCAGCATGACATGATGTTGGTCCTTGTCGAAAATCGTTTTGATTCGACGTTAAACATGGCAGCCAGCGGCCATCTTTGTTTACATAGAGTTATATAATGAAAACTTGTAGCGACTACTCCTCTGAAACTACTTGACGGATTTTCATGAAACTTCACAGGAATGTTGCTCTTGATGTCTAATTGATCCTAGCAAAATTTCAGGTTGGCCGGAAATTCAAGATGGCCGCCACGGCTAAAAATAGATTTTTAAAAAATAAGTTTGTAGCGACTACTTCTTGAAAACTATAAGAGATATTGATATGGGACTTTTTCTAAAATTATCAGCATGACATGATGGTTATTCGAATCGAACATTATTTTGATTCGACGTTAAACATGGCTGCCAGTGGCCATCTTTGTTTACAAAGAGTTATATAATGAAAACTTGTAGCGACTACTCCTCTGAAAATACTTGACGGATTTTCATGAAACTTTACACGAATGTTGCTCTTGATGTCTAATTGATCCTTGCAAAATTTCAGGTCGGCCGGAAAATCAAGATGGCCGCCATGGCTAAAAATAGATTTTCAAAATACAAGTTTGTAGCGACTACTTCTTGAAAACTATAAGTGATATTGATATGGGACTTTTTCTAAAATGATCAGCATGACATGATGGTTATTCAAGTCGAACATTATTTTGATTCGACGTTAAACATGGCTGCCAGTGGCCATGTTTGTTTACATAGAGTTATATATGATAACTTGTAGCGACTACTCCTTTGAAACTACTTGACGGTTTTCATGAAACTTCACACGAATGTTGCTCTTGATGTCTAATTGATCTTAGCAAAATTTCAGGTCGGCCGGAAATTCAAGATGGCCACCATGGCTAAAAATAGATTTAAAAAAAATAAGTTTGTAGCGACTACTTCTTGAAAACTATAAGACATATTGATATGGGACTTTTTCTAAAATGATCAGCATGACATGATGGTTATCCGAGTCGAACATTATTTTGATTCAATGTTAAACATGGCTGTCAGTGGCCATCTTTGTTTACAAAGAGTTATATAAGGAAAACTTGTAGCGACTACTCCTCTGAAACTACTTGACGGATGTTCATGAAACTTCACAGGAATGTTGCTCTTGATGTCTAATTGATCCTAGCAAAATTTCAGGTCGGCCGGAAATTCAAGATGGCCACCACGGCTAAAAATAGATTTTCCAAAAAACAGTTTGTAGCGACTACTTCCTGAAATCAAAATCAATCAGTAGAGCTTCAAGGTCATTGACCTCTTGTTTATATTATTAGTATTTATTTTTTTCAGATTTTGTTTTTGTTTTAATTATTTATTTGATTAATCTTTTATCTATATGTTTTAAAAAAAAATCTGTTTTCTTATTTTTAGCTCTACTGATCAGAGATCCGTCTGTCCGTCCGTCTGTCCGTAAACTTTTATTTGTAGCGACTACTCCTCTGAAACTACTGGATGGATATTCATGAAACTTTACAGAAATGTTGCCCATAAAGTCTATTTGATCCTAGCAAAAATTCATGTTGATGTGAAATCCAAGATGGCCGCCAAAGCTAAAAATAGATTTTCAAAATACAAGTTTGTAGCGACTACTTCTTGAAAACTATAAGTGATATTGATATGGGACTTTTTCTAAAATGATCAGCATGACATGGTGTTGGTCCTTGTCAAAAATCATTTTGATTCGACGTTAAACATGGCTGCCAGCGGCCATCTTTGTTTACAGTTATATAGTAAAAACTTGTAGCGACTACTCCTCTGAAACTACTTGGCGGATTTTCATGAAACTTTACAGGAATGTTGCTCTTAATGTCTTATTGATCCTAGCAAAATTTCAGATCGGCCAGAAATTCAAGATGACCGCCACAGCTAAAAATAGATTTTTAAAAAATAAGTTTGTAGCGACTACTTCTTGAAAACTATAAGTGATATTGATATGGGACTTTTTCTGAAATGATCAGCATGACATGATGGTTATCCGAGTTGAACATTATATTGATTCGATGTTAAACGTGGCTGCCAGTGGCCATCTTTGTTTACATAGAGTTATATAATGAAAACTTGTAGCGACTACTCCTCTGAAACTACTTGACGGATTTTCATGAAACTTCACAGGAATGTTGCGCTTGATGTCTAATTGATCCTAGCAAAATTTCAGGTCGGCCGGAAATTCAAGATGGCCACCACGGCTAAAAATAGATTTTCCAAAAAACAGTTTGTAGCGACTACTTCCTGAAATCAAAATCAATCAGTAGAGCTTCAAGGTCATTGACCTCTTGTTTATATTATTAGTATTTATTTTTTTCAGATTTTGTTTTTGTTTTAATTATTTATTTGATTAATCTTTTATCTATATGTTTTAAAAAAAAATCTGTTTTCTTATTTTTAGCTCTACTGATCAGAGATCCGTCTGTCCGTCCGTCTGTCCGTAAACTTTTATTTGTAGCGACTACTCCTCTGAAACTACTGGATGGATATTCATGAAACTTTACAGAAATGTTGCCCATAAAGTCTATTTGATCCTAGCAAAAATTCATGTTGATGTGAAATCCAAGATGGCCGCCAAAGCTAAAAATAGATTTTCAAAATACAAGTTTGTAGCGACTACTTCTTGAAAACTATAAGTGATATTGATATGGGACTTTTTCTAAAATGATCAGCATGACATGGTGTTGGTCCTTGTCAAAAATCATTTTGATTCGACGTTAAACATGGCTGCCAGCGGCCATCTTTGTTTACAGTTATATAGTAAAAACTTGTAGCGACTACTCCTCTGAAACTACTTGGCGGATTTTCATGAAACTTTACAGGAATGTTGCTCTTAATGTCTTATTGATCCTAGCAAAATTTCAGATCGGCCAGAAATTCAAGATGACCGCCACAGCTAAAAATAGATTTTTAAAAAATAAGTTTGTAGCGACTACTTCTTGAAAACTATAAGTGATATTGATATGGGACTTTTTCTGAAATGATCAGCATGACATGATGGTTATCCGAGTTGAACATTATATTGATTCGATGTTAAACGTGGCTGCCAGTGGCCATCTTTGTTTACATAGAGTTATATAATGAAAACTTGTAGCGACTACTCCTCTGAAACTACTTGACGGATTTTCATGAAACTTCACAGGAATGTTGCGCTTGATGTCTAATTGATCCTAGCAAAATTTCAGGTCGGCCGGAAATTCAAGATGGCCGCCATGGCTAAAAATAGATTTTCTAAATACAAGTTTGTAGCGACTACGGTACTTTTTGAAAACTATAAGTGATATTGATATGGGACATTTTCTAAAATGATCAGCATGACATGATGTTGGTCCTTGTCAAAAAACGTTTTGATTCGATGTTAAACATGGCTGTCAGCGGCCATCTTTGTTTACATAGAGTTATATAATGAAAACTTGTAGCGACTACTCCTCTGAAACTACTTGACGGATTTTCATGAAACTTCACAGGAATGTTGCTCTTGATGTCTAATTGATCCTAGCAAAATTTCAGGTCGGCCCGGAAATTCAAGATGGCCGCCACGGCTAAAAATAAATTTTCAAAAAACAAGTTTGTAGCGACTACTTCCTGAAATCAAAATCAATCAGTAGAGCTTCAAGGTCATTGACCTCTTGTTTATTTGATTTGATTGATTGATTGTTTTAATTATTTGTTTTCTTCTTTTATTTCCTTTTTTTTTTTAGCTTGACTGATCAGAGATCAGCAGAGCTTATGCCGTGGTGCGGCATCCGTCGTCCGTCTGTCTGTCCGTCCGTCTGTCTGTCCGTCTGTCCGTAAACTTTTATTTGTAGCGACTACTCCTCTGAAACTACTGGATGGAAATTTATGAAACTTTACAGAAATGTTGCCCATGAAGTCTAGTTGATCCTAGCAAAAATTCATGTTGATGTGAAATCCAAGATGGCCACCAAAGCTAAAAATAGAGTTTTAAAATACAAGTTTGTAGCAACTACTTCTTGAAAACTATAAGTGATATTGATATGGGACTTTTTCTTAAATGATCAGCATGACATGATGTTGGTCCTTGTCAAAAATCATTTTGATTCGATGTTAAACATGGCTGCCGGCGGCCATCTTTGTTTACATGGAGTTATATAGTAAAAACTTGTAGCGACTACTCCTCTGAAACTACTTGACGGATGTTCATGAAACTTCACAGGAATGTTGCTCTTGATGCCTAGTTGATCCTAGAAAAATTTCAGGCTCGCCGGAATTTCAAGATGGCCGCCACAGCTAAAAATAGATTTAAAATAAGTTTGTAGCGGCTACTTCTTGAAAACTGTAAGAGATATTGATATGGGACTTTTTCTAAAATGATCAGCATGACATGATGTTGGTCCTTGTCGAAAATCGTTTTGATTCGACGTTAAACATGGCTGCCAGTGGCCATCTTTGTTTACATAGAGTTATATAATGAAAACTTGTATCGACTACTCCTCTGACACTACCTGACGGATTTTCATGAAACTTCACAGGAATGTTGCTCTTGATGTCTAATTGATCCTAGCAAAATTTCAGATCGGCCAGAAATTCAAGATGGCCGCCACAGCTAAAAATAGATTTTTAGCTCAACTGATCAGAGATCAGCGGAGCTTATGCCGTGGTGCGGCGTCCGTCGTCCGTCTGTCCGTCTGTCTGTCTGTCCGTAAACTTTTATTTGTAGCGACTTCACAGCTGAAACTACTGGATGGATATTCATGAAACTTTACAGAAATGTTGCCCATAAAGTCTAGTTGATCCTAGCAAAAATTCATGTTGATGTGAAATCCAAGATGGCCGCCAAAGCTAAAAATAGAGTTTTAAAATACAAGTTTGTAGCGACTTCTTCTTGAAAACTATAAGTGATATTGATATGGGACTTTTTCTAAAATGATCAGCATGACATGATGTTGATCCTAGTCAAAAATCGTTTTGATTCAACGTTAAACATGGCTGCCAGCGGCCATCTTTGTTTACATAGAGTTATATAGTAAAAACTTGTAGCGACTTCTTCTCTGAAACTACTTTGCGGATTGTCATGAAACTTCACAGGAATGTTGCTCTTGATGTCTAATTGATCCTAGAAAAATTTCAGGTCGGCCGGAAATTCAAGATGGCCGTCACAGCTAAAAATAGATTTTTAAAATATAAGTTTGTAGCGACTACTTCTTGAAAACTGTAAGTGATATTGATATGGGACTTTTTCTAAAATGATCAGCATTACATGATGTTGATCCTAGTCAAAAATCGTTTTTGATTCAACATTAAACATGGCTGCCAGCGGCCATCTTTGTTTACATAGAGTTATATAGTAAAAACTTGTAGCGACTACTCCTCTGAAACTACTTGGCGGATTGTCATGAAACTTTACAGGAATGTTGCTCTTGATGTCTAATTGATCCTATCAAAATTTCAGGTCGGCCGGAAATTCAAGATGGCCGTCACAGCTAAAAATAGATTTTTAAAAAATAAGTTTGTAGCGACTACTTCTTGAAAACTATAAGTGATATTGATATGGGACTTTTTCTAAAATGATCAGCATGACATGATGTAGATCCTTGTGGAAAAATATTTTGATTCGACGTTAAACATGGCTGCCAGTGGCCATCTTTGGTTACATAGAGTTATATAGTAAAAACTTGTAGCGACTACTCCTCTGAAACTACTTAACGGATGTTCATGAAACTTCACAGGAATGTTGCTCTTGATGTCTAGTTGATCCTAGGAAAATTTCAGGTCGGCCGGAAATTCAAGATGGCCGCCACAGCTAAAAATAGATTTAAAATAAAAAAGTTTGTAGCGACTACTTCTTCAAAACAATAAGAGATATTGATATGGGACTTTTTCTAAAATGATCAGTATGACATGATGTTGGTCCTTGTCGAAAATCGTTTTGATTTGACCTTAAACATGGCTGCTTTGTTTACATAGAGTTATATAATGAAAACTTGTAGCGACTACTTCTTTGAAACTACTTGACGGATTTTCATGAAACTTCACAGGAATGTTGCTCTTAATGTCTTATTGATCTTAGCAAAATTTCAGGTCGGCCGGAAATTCAAGATGGCCGCCACGGTTAAAAATAGATTTTCAAAAAACAAGTCTGTAGCGACTACTTCCTGAAATCAAAATCAATCAGTAGAGCTTCAAGGTCATTGACCTCTTGTTAAAAAATAAGTTTGTAGCGACTACTTTTTGAAAACTATAAGTGATATTGATATGGGACTTTTTCTAAAATGATCAGCATGACATGATGGTTATTCGAGTCGAACATTATTTTGATTCGACGTTAAACATGGCTGCCAGTGGCCATCTTTGTTTACATAGAGTTATATAATGAAAACTTGTAGCGACTACTCCTGTGAAACTACTTGATGGATGTTCATGAAACTTCACACGAATGATGCTCTTGATGTCTTATTGATCATAGCAAAATTTCAGGTCGGCCGAAAATTCGAGATGGCCGCCATGGCTAAAAATAGATTTTTAAGAAATAAGTTTGTAGCGACTACTTCTTGAAAACTATAAGAGATATTGATATGGGACTTTTTCTAAAATGATCAGCATGACATGATGGTTATCCGAGTCAAACATTATTTTGATTCAACGTTAAACATGGCTGCCAGTGGCGATCTTTGTTTACATAGAGTTATATAATGAAAACTTGTAGCGACTATTCCTGTGAAACTACTTGACGGATTTTCATGAAACTTCACAGCAATGTTGCTCTTGATATCCAATTGATCCTAGAAAAATTTCAGGTCAGCCGGAAATTCAAGATGGCCACCATGGCTAAAAATAGATTTTCAAAAAACAAGTTTGTAGCGACTACTTCCTGAAATCAAAATCAATCAGTAGAGCTTCAAGGTCATTGACCTCTTATTTTTTGAATATCTTTTTTCATTATTTTTTTTAATCACTTTTTTGGTGTTAATGCCGTGTTAACAGGAAGCATTGCTATGATTTCTAGTTGTGGCTATTGCGTTTTTTTCCGGTTCGTTGATTTTTGATGGAGTTACTTTTAAACTATTCCTCCTAAACGCCTTGTTGGATTTCCACGGAACTTGGCAGGAAGCATCAGTGTGCATATCGCGCTTTTGTTCCAGTTCGCTGATTTATGACGGAGTTATGGCACTTTGACATTTTTACTTCAAATTTCTTGTCGGCACTACTCCTCCTAAATGGTTTGTTGGATTTCTACAAAATTTGGCAGGAAGCCTCAGTACGATGTCTAGTTGTGCAAAGCGCGGTATATCAATGAAATCTTGGACAAGTTCGAAAGCCAGCTAGATCTTGTTAGTAACGCCAGGTTATGGCCTTGATTTGTTGAAAAATGCTATATTGTATTTTCCTTTGTTAAGGACATCACACCAGAATCAAAAGATCACGGACATTTTACAACTAGAGACGATCACAAACCTGTTAATCCTCTGCTGTGGAAAATATTTATTGCGGCCCTGACATAATTTTATATAAGACTACAATGTGCAATGTTTCTTACAATTGCTAAATGTTCATTTTACTGTTTCGAATAGAAACATTTAAATATGGCAGATTAAAAAGGTAAAATCTGCAAATTCAAATTATTTTATTATAACAAATATGTACAGACTAAAATAATACACAATAAACAACATTACAATCATGACAAAATATCCTTTCTAGTCCCCGTTTTCTAGTTGAATGATTTTGGCAGAGTTATAGCCCGTTAAAGGTTTTAATACACAAACTTTGTTCTGACTAGTTCTCCTGAATTCCTGGACGGATTAAACAAAACTTTTTAGGGATGATAGATTCTATGTCTAGTTGTGCAAATCATCGCCGTCTTCCGGTTAAATGATTTTTGGCGAAGATATGGCCCTTTAAAGGTTTTAATACGCAAACTTTGTTCTGACTAGTTTTACTAAACCCCTGGCTGGATTTAAATGAAGCTTTTTAAGGATGATCAATTTCATGTCTCAGGGCACGACAATTCCACTCGTCCGCTCGTATTGACGAGTGAAATTCGAATCCGGACGAGTGAAACCCATGAATCAGTCGTCCGAGAGGACGAGTAACATTTCAGTAGAAAAAAACAACAAATAAAATAGTTCTTACATAGTTTATTAAGCGATTAAATGCAGTAAATAGTCGCAACTCTGTTTATTCAGCGATAAAATGCAATTTAAGTCAACCGGATATTGGGAAATTGACGCATTTCGGTTTTGGGACATTCTAAAATGCGGCTCCCGTTCTAATTTCACGGAGCGCAAACTTTACGGTGTTTGATGTTATACAAATAACACACTTTCACGGGGGAAATCTTTAAGGGCACTTGTCACCTTTTAGGTGACTGGGACCTGGGCCTTCAGGAAGGGGAATTGCAAAAAGTATGCTGTTTTCCTGTATTGGAGTTCAACATTTTCTAATTATTTTTTTTTTATGAGGAGAATTTTTCACAGGAAAAGGGGAAAATATATACCATGCCAGAGTAACCGTAATGACCATGATTAGACTAGTGAACTATAGAATATGAATATAGTCATCTATAATACTGGTCAAAGTTTCGTAATTTTCATTGATTTATATAAAGAAAAACAAAACACGTTATGATGTTTCCCTTTGTTTTATTTATATATAATAGTGTTAAATGATGGTATCTGACTACTTTGACTTATGCACTTTTACAATCAGAGCAGGATGAGTAAACATCCTATAAGGACGAGTAACATGTCAATGCCACTCGTCCTACAGGACGAGTATACACTAAAATATATTTCGTCCCCTGTGTCTAGTTGTGCAAATCATTGCCGTATTCCGATTGAATGATTTTTTGGCAGAATTATGGCCCTTTAAAGGTTTTAATACACAAACTTTGTCTGATCTACTTCTCCTGAACTCCTCGCCAGATTTCATTGAAACTTTGCAGGATGATCAGCACTAAGCCTAGTTGTGCATGTCATTGTCGAGTTGCGGTTATACATAAACTTTATCTTGAGCCAGTAGAGCACCCACAGGCCCTCTTGGGCTTCTTGTTTATAGAATGGCATTTTGTTTTTAAACAAATGCGCTTAAATGTTATCTCCGCAATCTGTAAACTCCATTGTTTTTAGCTCTACTGATCAGAGATCAGCAGAGCTTATGCCGTGGTGCGGCGTCCGTCTGTCCGTCTGTCCGTCTGTTTGTCCGTAAACTTTTTTTTGTAGCGACAACTCCTCTGAAACTACTGAATGGATTTTCATGAAACTTTACAGAAATGTTGCCCATGAAGTCTAGTTGATCCTAGCAAAAATTCATGTTGATGTGAAATCCAAGATGGCCACCAAATCTAAAAATAGATTTTTTTAAAAAACAAGTTTGTAGCGACTACTTCTTGAAAACTATAAGTGATATTGATATGGGACTTTTTCTAAAATGATCAGCATGACATGATGTTGGTCCTTGTTTTGATTCGACGTTAAACATGGTTGCCAGCGGCCATCTTTGTTTACATAGAATTATATATTGAAAACTTGTAGCGACTACTCCTCTGAAACTACTTGACGGATTTTCATGAAACTTCACAGGAATTTAGCTTTTGATATCTAATTGATCCTAGCAAAATTTAAGGTCGGCCGGAAATTCAAGATGGCCGCCACGACTAAAAATAATTTTTCAAAATACAAGTTTGTAGCAACTTCTTCTTGAAAACTGTAAGTGATATTGATATGGGAATTTTTCTAAAATGATCAGCATGACATGATATTGGTCCTTGTCAAAAATTGTTTTGATTCAACGTTAAACATTGCTGCAAGCGGCCATCTTTGTTTACATAGAGTTATATAGTAAAAACTTGTAGCGACTACTCCTTTGAAACTATTTGGCGTATTTTCATGACACTTTACAGGAATGTTGCTCTTAATGTCTAATTGATCCTAGCAAAATTTCAGAACGGCCAGAAATTCAAGATGGCCGCCACAGCTAAAAATAGATTTTAAAAAAGAAGTTTGTAGCGACTACATCTTGAAAACTATAAGTGATATTGATATGGGACTTTTTGTAAAATGATCAGCATGACATGATGGTTATCAGAGTCAAACATTATTTTGATTCAACGTTAAACATGGCTGCCATGAGTTATATAATGAAAACTTGTAGTGCCTACTCCTCTGAAACTACTTGACGGATTTTCATGAAACTTCACAGGAATGTTTCTCTTTATGTCTGATTGATCCTAGCAAAATTTCAGGTCGGCCAGAAATTCAAGATGGCCGCCACGGCTAAAAATATTTTCAAAAAACAAGCCTGTAGCGACTACTTCATGAAATCAAAAGCAATCAGTAGAGCTTCAAGGTCATTGACCTCTTGTTAGTTATTAAAATGTTAACAAAGTTTCATTTAAGCAACATTTATCTTTTAAAGGCCAGGCAAGCTTATGGGATCGTTTTTGGTCCGTCGTCCATCCGTCTGTCTGTCTGTCTGTCTGTCATTCTGTTAGCAATTTTATAAATCGACAGCTCCTCTGAAACTGCTTGAAGGATTTTGATGAAACTTCATCACAATGTTACTTCGGAGGGCCCCTCTCAGATTTATGTTTTTCATGGCCGCCAGACATCCAAGATGGCCGCCATGGCTAAAACTAGGTCAAATTTAAGGAATTTTCAAACCACATCTCCTCCGAAACCACTTATTCCATTATTGTGAAATACAATAAACATGTTCCTTGGGTTGGCCTCTATCAAGTTTGTGTTTTTTGTTATCGTCAAATATTCGAAATGGCTGCCAGGACAGCTCAAAGTTTACATAGAGTTATATAGGAAAAGGCTAAAAATGACTTGAAAACCGCTTGAAGGATTTTGATGAAACTTCATTAACAATGATCTTTAGGATAGTCTCCCTCAGATTTGTTTTTCGCGGCTGCCAGTAATCCAAGATGGCCGCCATGGCTAAAATATGGTCAAATTTAAAGAAATTTCAAACATCTCCGAAACCACTTAATTACTATAGATATTCCATTCTTGTGAAATATCATAAACATGTTCCTTGGGTTAGCCTCTATCAAATTTGTGTTTTTCGCTATCATCGAATATTCAAGAAATATAAAAAGATCGAACAGGGAAAGTAGCATTCAAGGAGGACAGTCAACCACAAAACACAGAAACAAACAGGCAAACAGACAAACAAGAAGGCAAAAGCAATAATAGATGCAAACGACGTCACAAACACAAAAGGGTTGACAATAGGGCTACCGCCTTGGAAGGGTCAGTGGCAAAGTAGGCCACTGGGGTTTTAAACCGGTTCTAGGGTACACCAAACCTCACACTCTACCCTACCGTCATCCCATTAAAACAGGACAGTGTATGACAAGAAAGATCATAGACAAACATCAAACACCACGCTTTAGGTAGGCGTCATCATAGGGTCCACAGCCTGTCCGGTCATCGTACAATTAAAGAGGAAAGCATAGTGGCGAACTGTAAAAGGGTCCACCACCAAGCATGCAGTACATTGCAAAATGATAGGGTCATAACCTCTTTTGATAAACTTTTTAGCAAGTTTAACAAAGATAGTATGAAAGTGATCATGACCAAGAATCTTACGAAGTTTATAAATCACATCACCATAGAAGTCAGGTTGTGATAGTCGATGTCGCAGAAGAGTCCTTAAATTACTTTTATATTTGGAAAGAAGATAAAGGTTTTACAAAGTTTATGGTAACGGTAACCCAGGCTGCCACGGCGATCCAAAGTTTACATAGAGTTATATAGGAAAAGGCTAAAACATCTTTTCGGAAACCGCTTGAAGGATTTTGATGAAACTTCATTACAATGATATTTAGGATTGTCCCCCTCAGAATTATGTTTTTCGCGGCTGCCAGTCATCCAAGATGGCTGCCATGGCTAAAATTAGGTCAAATTTAAGGAAATTTCAAACATCTCCTCCGAAACCACTTATTCCATTCTTGTGAAATATCATAAACATGTTCCAGGGGTTAGCCTCTATCAAGTTTGTGTTTTTTCTTATCGAATAATCAAAATGGCCGCCACAGCGAGCCAAAGTTTACTAAGAGTTGTTTTTGTATAGGAAAACGTTAAAAATGACATCTTCTCTGAAACCGCTTGAAGGATTTTGATGAAAATTAATCACAATGATCTTTGGGTTAGTCCCCCTCAAATTTGTTCTTTTTGGGGCCTCCAGTCATCCATGATGGCCACCATGGCTAAACTTAGGTAAAATCTAAGGATATTTATCAAACAACATATTACCACTTATTCCATTCTTGTTAAATATCATATACATGTTCCTGTTGTTGGCCTCTATCAAGTGTATGTTTTTCGTTGTCGTCAAATATTCAAAATGGCCGCTACGATAACCCAAAGTTTACATAGAGTTATATATAGGAAACATGTTTCTTGAGTTGGCCTCTATCATGTTTATGTTTTTGAATCACATCATATCAGTAGAGCGTCTACAGGCCCACTTCTTGTTTTTATTAAAGTCCCTCCCTCGTTAGGCGAGACGTGAATCTGCGGATTTCTTGTTATTTTGTGTATGATTTTAATCTAAATATTTCGCTTTGTTGAATATTATCAGTGGATAACATCGACATCAGCAACACTTCATTGACATCAGGACTAAGCATCCTGGTTCTTTTGTGTTCAGGGTTAGTTATTGTTGAACCTGTTTATGGATCTCGACATAGCGATCCCAATGTCGTCCAGGTTTATGTGTGTCAGTTCGTTAGTTTGTAAGTCTGTCTGTGTTCCCGATACTCATTTCTCAATATCTTCTTTGTTATTTGAGGATTTTCACCAAACTCCACCAGAATGTTCTTTATATGGATCCATCATTATGTTCGCAATTTCAGGTTGCTGTGCCCTACTTTTGACAAAATATAGGTCACATCCAGTCTGCACTATGACATGCATACTTTGCTTCTTTCTTGCAGGATTTTCACCAAACTTCACCAGAATTTCCTTATATGCATCTAACATCATGTTGGAAAAATATAGGTCGCATCTGGTCTCTGCTACAACACACGTAATTGCTTCATTCTTGCAGGATTTGCACCAAACCTCATCTCAATGTTCCATGTATGCATCTAACATTTATGTGCAAAATTTTGGGTCACTGTGATCTACTTCCGACACACCCTGTCTCCGCTCCGACATGCATCCTTCACTGTTAATGAAACTAGTTAAATTAAATATTAAGTAGGTAAGGAACGAATATGTCTTGGGATTGACATTGGTGTTGGTCAAATTAAAAATCTGGACTTCATAATATAGCTTGACATGTAGGTCGTGGCCTTCTAGTTAATATTTAGCGATTATGAATTTTCTTTAGCTGAGGAAGCCTGATCTTTTACATATACCAACATTACCAAGGTAATAAACATTATTGATTATTTGACTTATTACGTTATTTCAGGTTGCAAACAATCAATGGCGGACAATCATTTGGCTTAGGACATTTTTCTGATACTGGTGAACTGATCCTGAAGAAGGAAGTCCTCAGTGCAGTCATTAACAACAATGTCCTGCAGGTATTAATTCATTTTTGTCTCCCCTTTTTTGCGGCGGCATTCAAGTTTTGCGTTTAGGTCATATTCTCACAAACTGTATGCACTAGACCTTCAAACTCTGGATTTAATCTCTGACCTTGACCTACTTTTTGGAGCTGATGATTTTTATCTCTACAGGCCAAAGGCCTTCATTTTTCAATCGATCTCTACTAAACTTTACCTGATTGTTCATATCAATGAAAGCTCGCACAAAATTGAAAACCAGCCAGATCGGACCAATAACAATGGAGTTATGGCCCTTGATTTAGTTAAAAATGCTATATTTTGCATCGTAAATACAATAGGGCTTTCATTTTTCATCTGATCTTTACCAAACTTTACCGGATGTTTTGCCCAAAGGCTCAAGGTGATCTATTGGGATCACTCTTCGTCCGTCGTCGTCGTCCGTCGTTAACTTTTCTTCAAACATCTCCTCAGAAACCATTTCGCTAATTTTGACCAAACTTCACAAGGATGATCCTTAGATGAATGCTTTTTAGATTTGCTAAAATAAGTCAGCGCGACATCCAAGATGGCCGTCATTACCATATGTGGTCGAAACCTTAAAAAATCTCCAGAACCGCTGGACAGATTTCAACATTTTTTCTTTTAAAATGATCGCCAACGCCTAGACTATCAAGTTTGTTCAAATGAAGTCCCCGGGGTCAAAAATAACCTTGCCCTGGGGGTCCAAGTTTGTATATTGAGATTTTGCATGTTTTTCATATAGACATATAGGAAAAAACTTTAAAAAATCTTCTTCTCTGAAACCACAAGGCACAGAGCTCTCATGTACTACATGTAGCATCTGCTTATGGTCCTCTACTAAGTTTGTTCAAATGGTGACCCTGGGGTCAAATTTGTCCCCGCCCCGGGGGTCTAATTTTTACATAGACTTATATAGGGAAAAAAATTAAAAAATCTTCTTCTCTGAAATTACAAGAGCCGGAGGTTTGAGCCGGAGGTTTGATATTTTGCATTTACTATAAGCTTATGGTCCTTTACCAAGTTTGTTCAAATGGTGACCCCAAGGGTCACATGTTTTACATAGATATGTAGCGGGAAAAACTTAAAAAATATTCTTCTCTGAAACTGCAAGAGCCAGAGGTTTAATATTTTGCACTTACTATAAGATTATGGTCCTTAACCAAGTTTGTTCTAATGGTGACCCTGGGGTTACATTTGGCCCCGCCCCACGGGTCACATGTTTTTGTATAGGGAAAAATTTAAAAAATCTTCTTCTCTGTAACTGCTTCAGCCAGAAGTTCAATATTTGCATTTGCTATAAGCTTATAGTCCTCTACCAAGTTTGTTCAAATGGTGATGCTGGGGTTACATTTGGCCGTACCCAAGGGATCACATGTTTTACATAGACTTGTATAGGGAAAAACTTAAAAAATCTTCTTCTCTAAAACTGCTTGTGCCAGATGTTCAATATTTTGCCTTTGCTATAAGCTTATGATCCTCTACCAAGTTTATTCAAATGGTGACCCTGGTGTCAAATTTGGCCCCGCCCCGGGGGTCACAGTTTTACATAGACCTATATAGGGGAAAAAAACAAACTTCTTCTCTGAAACTACAAGAGCCGGAGGTTTAATATTTTGCATTTACTATAAGATTATGGTCCTTTACCAAGTTTGTTCAAATGGTGACCCTGGGGTCATATTTGGCCCCGCCCCGGGGGTCACAGTTTTACATAGACTTGTAAAGGGAAAAATTTAAAAATCTTTCCTGAAACTGCAAGAGTCAGAGGTTTAATATTTTGCATTTACTATGAGCTTATGGTCCTTTACCAAATTTATTAAAATGGTGACCCTGGGGACACATTTGGCTCTGCCCCAGGAGTCAAATGTTTTACATAGACTTGTATAGGGAAAAACTTGAAACATCTTCTCTGAAACCACAAGGCACACAGCTCTCATATATTACATGTAACCTGGGGTCACATTTGGCCATGCCCCAGAGGTTACACTCTAGCACCTTCATTTTGTCTTTGATCTTTACCAAACTTTGTCAGTGTCTTTATATCAATGTTCGTAAACAACAGAGGCCACATTTCTTAACCAAACTTGCACAGATTGTACATGATCATAAGATTTCGAAGAAGTTCGATAATGGACCATTGCTCAGGTGATCGATATAGGGCCATCTTGACCCTCTTGTTTTTCATTATTAGTATATATATTTTTGTTATTTCTTTTTTAATATGTTATTTTTTTATGTCCGTCCGGATTCTGTCTGTCTGTCCGGATTCTGTCCGTCATTCCGAAGTTTGTGCCCGGACCGTAACTTCACAACCCCTGCAGGTATTTTTAAATAACTTAGCCAAGTGATCACCATAACAAGACGATGTGTCGCGCGCAAAACCCAGGTCTGTACCTCAAAGGTCAAGGTCACACTTGAAGTTCATAGGTCAAAAACAGGTACGCAATTTCGTGTCCGGAACGTAACGTCACAACCCCTGCAGGGATTTTTGATTAACTTGGCACAAGTAATCACCATAACAAAACGATGTGTCGCGCGGAAAACCCAGGTCCGTACGTCAAAGGTCAAGTTCACACTTCAAGTTCATAGGTAAAAAACAGGTACGCAATTTCGTGTCCAGACCGTAATGTAGGCGATAATACCAAAGTATTAACTTCAATGAAACGGCTAAAATAGCAAGAATTGCAGGGCAATCCATAGTCCCCCACCGGCCCAGACAAGCATTTTACAGACATTTCCTATGATGGAGGTCAAAGATCAAGGTCAAGGTCACAATGACCTTATTTTGGTATGTGACACATCGCTATCCCAAGATGTATTCACATACCAAGTTTGGTATACCTAAGTGTTAAAGTATTGAAAATACGGTCCGGACAAGCGTTTCTATGACAGAGGTTACAGGTCAAGGTCACAGTGATCTTATTTTTGTACGCGACACACCGCTATCCCAAGATGTATTCACATACCAAGTTTGGTATCTCTGAGTGTTATAGTATTGAAAATATGGTCCAGAAAAGCATTTTCTATACCAGAGGTCACAGGTCAAGGTCACAATAACCTTATTTTGGTACGCGACACACCGTTATCCCATGATGTATTCACATACCAAGTTTGGTATCTCTAAGGGTTATAGTATTGAAAATACGGTCCGGACAAGCATTTTCTATGACAGAGGTCAAAGGTCAAGGTCACAATGACCTTATTTTGGTACGCGACAAACCGTTATCCCAAGATGTATCCACATACCAAGTTTGGTATCTGTTAGTGTTATAGTATTGAAAACACGGTCCGGACAAGCATTTTCCATGCATTTTCTATGACAGAGGTCAAAGTCACAATGACCTGATTTTGGTACGGGACACTTCACTATCCCAAGATGTATTCACATACCAAGTTTGGTATCTCTAAGTGTTATAGTATTGAAAATACGGTCCGGACAAACATTTTCTGACAGAGGTCAAGGTCACAGCGACCTTATTTTGGTATGCGACATACGGCTATCACAAGATGTATCCACATACCAAGTTTGGTATCTCTAAGTGTTATAGTATTGAAAATATGGCCAGGACAAGCATTTTCTATGACGGAGGTCACATGTCAAGGTCACAGTGACCTTATTTTGGTATGTGACACACCTCTATCCCAAGATGTATCCACATACCAAGTTTGGTATCTCTAAGTGTTATAGTATTGAAAATACGGTCCGGACAAGAATTTTCTATGCACTTTCTGACAGAGGTCAAAGGTCAAGTGTCCCTCGAGCTGTCTTCATCGTTATATCCGTTTAAAAAACATTGTCTTGTTCTTCCTTTTACACAGGGAAGTTCAAACTCGGACCTATGTCCTATCCAAGTAAGCAGCATACCCGTTAGCATAATTATGTTGTTATCTTACTCCCATTATGTATATATTTTTAAGCTTATGCTTTTTTTCTCACTAGAACAATGTGTTTAGATTTAATAAATGTTACACAAAAAATGAGTTGTCGTCCCAATACTAACTTCTGTATAGTCAACCATCACTTTTTGCACTAAATTGACCTTTTGACCTAGTATTCTGACCCCTAAATTATGAAAGGTGATTTTTATTTATTATTTTATTTCTTCTGGCATAGTTAGTTTGATTTGCATAATAAATAAATACTTGTAAATTGGTGACATCTTGAATATCTATGTATGTCCTCAATTTAGGTCAAATTTAAAAACATTTGTTTAAAGCACTCTCTTTCACAATTGTTTTGGTGTATAATAATGTGTGTTATTCAAAAAATGATTGTCCCAGCACTAACTTTTGTATAGTCAATTGTCATTTGTTGCACTAATTTGACCTAGATTTTGTCCCCTAAAAAAAGGTGAACATTTATAAATTATTCCTTCCTATTAAATAATCAGTTAGTTTTATTACCATTTACTGAGTTTTGAGGAAAAAGCAATCCCTACATTCATTGTTGAGTTTTATATTAGGTTTTCTAAACAAAAGTGGCCATCTTGGAAGCCATCTTGCATTGCCAAGTAAGTACCAACATTTCAGAATTTATGCCGGTAGTCACAAAAACTTCAGACTTTGCCGAACATTTTGATATATGACAGTGCTCGTTTCACCTTAGGTCCGGGGACTGCCTTGAAATATGCATCTTTTCAACTCATTGTTGCTCTACTATTACGTAAAGTGGTTTCGGAGATATAAGCTTACATACAAACTTTAACCAAATATTCTAAGTATAATAGGGGCCTTAATTTTGTTAAAATAAAAGCATGAGTTATAGAAATCTGGCTGTATGATGTCGTCTAATGATGACAAACACATGTGTGAAGTTTCAATTCATTACGTAAAGTGGTTTCGGAGATACAAGCTTACATACAAACTTTAACCAAATATTCTAAATACAAAAGGGGCCATAATTTTGTTAAAATAAAAACATTAGTCATAGAACCTGGCTGTTTGATATTGTCTAATGATGCGAATACATGTGTGAAATTTCAATCCATTATGTAAAGTGGTTTTGGAGATACAAGCTTACATATAACGCACACGACGACGATCAAGTGATAACAATAGCTCTTTTCTTCGAAAAAGTTGAGCTAATGATGTTGTTGCTTCAGACAGGCAACCAATAGGTTTGAATGCCATTGATATAAAGACCCTGGTAAAGATCATTACACGGTCAACCCTTAATTCCATTAAGTGATGGGAAAGCTTATATTAGCAGGATATTTCGACAATAAAACGCGCTAAAAAACAATTTTTTGCTGGAAAAATGTTATAACCTGTTTAAAATTACATATTAAATGTTTTAATTTTGTGTTAAGCTGAAATTAAGGTTTTATTTCATACCACAGCCAATCCCGTTTTCGCTTCTTGGAAAACATTGCAAAAACAACAAGGATAGAATGGCCTAAGATCTCTCACATGGTAATCATGGGCAATAAGTCTGCTGTGTCTAGTCTGGCATGGGCATTTTTTAATTTGTCCCACTTTCTTCTATGAATGAAATTTCATAAAAATTGGGGGTGTGGGGTGGTATATTAACATTCCAAACAAATATGGTAAATATCAGATTAAAAATGAAGTAACTACAGATTTAATGAAGTATGCATTTTTCAAAAATTTCAAGTGCCATAACCTGTCGTTACCAACCAGCTCTAGCTGGTTTTCAAACTTGTCCATTGATATGACAAGCTTTGCACAACTAGACATCATACTGAGGCTTCCTGCCACATTTTGTAGAAATCCAACAAGCCATTCAGGAGTAGTAGCGCCGACAACAAATTTAAAGTAAAATGTCAAAGTGCCATAACTCTGTCATAAATCAGCTATGTGGAACAAAAGCGTGGTTTGCACAACTAGACATCTTACCGATGCTTCCTGCCAAGTTTTGTCGAAATCCAAAAAGGCGTTTAGGAGGAGTAGCGCCGACAAGAAGTTTAAAAAAAAAAATAATGTCAATGGGCCGTAACTCCATCAAAAATCAACGAACCGGAAAAAAATGCAATAGGCACAGCAATGCTTCCTTCCCGCTAACACGAAAAAACATCAAAAAAAAATTAAAAGAAAAAAATAATGAAATTAGAAAATGAAAAAAAAAAAAAAATATAAAAAATCAAAAAATAAATAAAATAAAATAAAAAATTAAAAAAACTAATAAATCAATGAATAAAAATTAAAACAAAAAAAATTATGAACAAGAAATCTCACTGTAAGTGATAAATGCCCCCGAAGTGTCCTTTGACCTCTAAGTATGACCTTGACCTTGGAGCCATGGACCTGGATTTGTGCACGACACCTCATTTGGTTGTGGTGAGCACTTTGCCAAGTTATTTGAAAATCCGTCCATAAATGCCAGAGTTATTGACCGGACACAATTTGACTTTTGACCTCCAAGTGTGACCTTGACCTTGAAGACTGGATTTTGCAAATGACACATTGTCTTGTTATGGTGATCACTTGTGCCAAGTTATTTAAAAATCCCTGCAGGGGTTGTGACGTTACAGTCATGACACGAAATTACGTACCTGTTTTTGACATATAAACTTCAAGTGTAACCTTGACCTTTGAGGTAAAGTTTTAGATTTTGCGCGTGACACATCATCTTGTTATGGTGATCACTTGTGCCAAGTTATTTAAAAATCCCTAAATTGATCACCTGAGTACTGGCCTATTATCGAACTTCGAAATCATGTGGTCATATACAATCTGGGCAAGTTTGGTTAAGATTGTTCAAGAAATGTGGCAAAGTTTGGTATAGATCAAATGAAGGTGTTATGTAACCCCTGGGGTAAGGCCAAATTGACCCCAGGGCTAGATGGAATATATGAGAGCTGTGTGCCTTGTCATTTCAGAGAAGAAGATTTTTTTTTTTTTACTATAAAAATCTATGTAAAACTGTGACGACCGGGACGGGGCCAAATTTTACCCATTCGGGTCACCATTTGAACAAACTTGGTAGAGGACCATTAGCTTATAGAAATTGCAAAATATTTAACCTCTGGCTCTTGCAGTTTCAGAAAAAATATTTTTTTAAAGTTTTTCCCTATACAGGTATATATAAAACTGTGACCCCTGGGGCAGGGCCAAATGTGAGGGAATGTAGCGACACAGCCAAACCATCTTTATCATTATGAGTTCTGAAAAACTTGAATAAGGGTGAAAGAATTATCAAAATCGGATGATAAACAAAGAAGATATGATCATTTGAAGTTTCTGTTGAAACGGATAAGGAAGCGGCCATTTTGAGAGCTATGACATCACGGTTCTAAATTACCATATATGAAATATTTATAAATATGAACATTTACTGATTTATAGGGAAAAAATGACAGCAGCTGTATGAAAAATATGTAATACTTAATGGCAATAATGCTTTATATGACCAGTAAAAAAAATTCATTCATTTGCAGTGATCTTTTTCATTTTAAATGATATTTATCAATATTCCATATAATTATGGTAATATGGAACTATGATGTCATAGTTCTAAAAATGGCGGCTCCCATATTTGTTTTTAGAACAACCTTTAAATGGTCATTTCTTTTTTGTTGATCATACGATTTTGATAATTCTTTCACCTTTTCCCAAGTTTTTCAGAACTCTCAATAATAGAGCTTGTTTGGATGTAACACTACATTCCCTTTAAACAAGACCATAAGCTTATAGTAAACAGGGCTTCTGTTAACGGGCATACGGGCGTAAATTAAGTCCAGAAATCGTAGTTGTACAGCAAAAATTGACAAAGGCTCACGGTGTACTTCCAAAAACTTCAAAGTACGCCGCGATTCTTTACTATGGACGTCCCATAATTTGTAAATTACCGATTATAGCCCCGCCCACATAATCTAGTTTCATTTGAGACAGCCGAGGTAACAAGTTGAGCAATTAAAACTTAGTGGAGCCTGTAATCGACAGGTAAAACCAGTTTAGTTGAGTTTTATCAAGGGTCACACGTGGCTTGCATGAGGAGAGAGTGGTAATTAGATAATTACCCTTAGAAACGCGCATTTCACAAAATGAAAGTAGCAGTATAATCTCGACGTCAAATTGCTTAATTTATATTCATTAACCTCAAAGTTGAAACTCCTTACACAAACAGCTTATGTTTTTTCTATGAATTTATCAATGTAACAAAGAGATAGACAACATTTAATAATCGATCTCTAACCTAGGGGAAAGAACTTAATTATCACTGGCAAAAACGATCGATTGTTTTGATAATAAATTAAAGAAACTGTTACATTTGACAGTAACTGTTGACAGTAACTGTTGACAGTTTTACTGTATCTTTTCATTAATGTATGCTAGTTTAAAAGCTTTACTTGACTGATGAATTGAAAACTGTTCGCAAAATGTAATTCACTGTATAAAACCTGTGGTTGGGGTATGACGCGCAAAAGCAAATTAAGTAATTTTAGTTTGAAACTGTTTATATAATGATGTCGTCGACATTTCTTTTATAAACGTATATATACTGAACCAAACAGCTAATGCACCACTTAGACAATACCTTTAATATATCAATAAAAACAATCAATAAATCAAATTTCGTTCTGAACGAGACAAATATCTTGTCAATTACGACTGTAAATTTAAACAAGAGGCCCAAGAGGGCCTATGGACGCTCCAAAACGGCTCTTATATCAAGGGTTGTCGACATAAAATTCCCATCAGTACTTCTTTTAAACTATTGCAAAAACAACAGGGCTAGGAAAGCCTTAGATAAATACTAACATTTAAATTTTTTTGGCACTAATTTGACATCGATCTAGACTTTGACACCTAAATTATAAAGGCGATGTTTGTATTGTATAATGGTTTGTTTCGTATGTCACAGTTTTTGATACAGCATATTTTTACTGAAGCCGATTTCATTGTTATATCCGGTTACAAAGGCAGCCATCTATGAAACACTTCTATCACCGGCAAATATCTTAGGGCTATTCCATTAAAACAGACATGGGACCCCAGGAAGGCACTTTTGAAATTGACCACCCACCCATAGATGCCAAATTGAGTTTGCAAGACCCACTTATACAATTTAAGTTGGCTAAAATAATGCCACCCATAGATTTTATTTTTTTATATTGACCTACATATATATATATATACATATGAACTACATACAAACATGACAACTGCTTGAAGAACGTAAGTGGTTCTAGCCCCAGTCAGCAAATTGGGAAAAGTCCTAGGCCGGAAAAAGAAGTACGAGATTGTCAAAAGTGGGGAAAAAAGAGCATGATTTTCTGAAGGGAATGTTTTTAAAGAGAAAACATTTATTAAAATGTATGCTGTAGGTATAATATAATACCTTTGGCCAGTAGAGCTAACAATAATATTTTCTTTTCCAGTTTTATGATCGCTCGCGAATCGCGTCAAAAACCGTACCGGGTCCCGCAAATTAAACCATCCAATACAGGTGCGCGTTCCCGGTGTTATTTAGCAGCTTGCATTTGTGATAAAGCGTTCATCACAGAGCGTTTTGTATGATACAGACTTGCTAAAATAGAAAAAGATTATATAGCAGTTCATTGAAAAATAAGAATATGAAAAGGAAATCACCATTCAAACTATTAATATTCGAGTGATCTTTCTTCTTCTGTCCAAGGTGACAAATTTGCGTGACACTCAATGTCAGTATGAAAGCTGTAATGCGATTGGTTTAAATCATGCAATCAACCAATGAAATGCGCGCTTTCAAACTGATGAACTTAATCAAGGGAGAGTTTTTTTTTGATTTTCAACAAATATGTTAAACACAATAAAACAAGACCTGGTTGGATTTTAGTTTGAAAAGTCTGATTGTCCCGAGATTGTCCAGGCGCTTTCGCGGCCATTTTTACGGCGATGTGTGAAAATAACACGATCCTGAAAATTGCACCCATGCATAGATGTGAAATTCGTTTTAAACCACCCAGGCATAGAACCAAATTTCGGAAAATAGGGTTCACCCATAGATTTTTATTAAATTGCCGTCCTGGGGTCCCAGGTATGTTTAAATGGAATAGCCTTTACAAAACATTGTCTTGTTCTTCCTTTTACACAGGGAAGTTCAAACTCGGACCTATGCCCTATCTAAGTAAGCAGCATACCCATTAGCATAATTATGTTGTTATCTTACTCCCATTATGTATTATATTTTTAAGCTCATGCTTTTTTTCTCACTAAAACAATAATGTTACACAAAAAATGAGTTGTCCCAATACACTTTTTGCACTAAATTGACCATTTGACCTAGATTTTGACCCCTAAATTAGGAAACGTGATATTTATTTTACTTCTTATGGCATAGTTATTTTGATATATTTAAATTATTATTTTTTTTATTATTTTCTGAAATGCTCACATTTTGCATAATTAATGAATACTTGTAATTTGGTGACATCTTGGATGACATCTTGAATCTCTCTGTATGTCCTCAATTTAGGTCAAATTTAAAATCATTTGTTTAAAGCACTCTTTCTTACAATTGTTTTGGTGTATAATAATTTGTGTTATACCAAAACTGTTGTCCCGGTACTAAATTTTGTGTAGTCAATTGTTGCACTAATTTGACTTTTGACCTAGATTTTGACCTCTTAATAATAAAAAGAACTTTTTTTTTTGCCCCGCCACGAAAGTGGTGCGGGCATATATAGTTACTCTTGTCCGTCCGGACATTCGTCCGTACGTCCCGTTTTTACATTCAAGTTTTTTATCAAGTCAATTTCTCAGATACCAAAACCGTACAGTTTTCACAACTTCATACACATCTATATGGCAGCAGTATGTTCCTACCCAAATCAGGTCAATATAAATGACCTTGGTCTACTTTTTACACTGTTAATTTACATTAAAGTGTTACATTCAAGTTTGATACATTAATTTTTTTCATTTCTTCAACACCAGATGCCTTACAGCTTTCAAAATGTACAAATGTTTATAACTATATGACGGTGGAATACCTCGATCTACTTTTGACACTTTGTTAATTTAAATTTACCTTAAAGTTTTACATTCAAGTTTTTTGTCTGGCTTTTTTGAAGAAAAAACAGACAAAGGTGTTGCTTTTCCGGCAGCGGTGGCGGCGTCAACATTCAAGTTTTGCGTTTAGGTCATTTTCTCACAAACTGTATACACTAGACCTTTCAAACTTTGCTTATAGTTGTATCTTTGTTGGTATATCTCAACGTGACGAAGCAAATGTGGAAGTGATCTTGACCGTCCAATCAAAGGGCAGTTAACTTGATAATTTTACCTTCAACTTTTGCGTTTAGGTCACTTTTTCACAAACTGTATGCACTAGACCTTTAAAACTTTGCTTATAGTTGCCTCTTGAGGGTACATCGTAACATGACAAAGCAAATGTGGAAGTGAACATGACCCTCCAAGCAAAGGGCAGATAACTTAATAATTTTACCTTCAGTTTTTGCATTGAGGTCAATTTTGTGCAAATTATACACACTACACCTTTCAAACTTTGTTTATAGTTGTATCTAGGGTGGTACATCGCAACGTGACAAAGCAGATGTGTATGTGACCTTAACTTTCCAAGCAAAGGGCAGATAACCTTATAATGTTTCCTTCAACTTTGGCATTTAGGTCACTTTTTTACAAACTATGCACTAAGACCTTTTAAACTTTTCTCATAGTTGTATCTTGAGTGGTACATTGCACGTGACAAAGTAAATGCGGATGTGACCTTGACCATCCAAGCAAGGGGCAGATAATTTTTACCTTCAACATCTGCGTTTAGGTCACTTTCTCACAAACTTTATGCATTAGAACTTTCAAACTTTGCTTATAGTTTCTTGGATAGTACATCAACGTGTCAAATAGCAAATGTGGATCAAGTAAAGGGCAGATAACTTTAATTGTTACATTTAAATCACTTTTTCATGAACTATAATTATGCACTAGAGGATTTAAACCTAATTTATAGCTTAATCTTTGGAAGACAAAATATGCTATTTTGACATAGTTGTGTCTTGGGTAGTGCATCTTTTTGAACACATGGATTTCATCTATGACCTTGACCTACTTTTTGAAGCTGATGATTTTTAGCTCTTATGGGATGGCGAGTTGTCCTTCGTCCGCCGTTGTCCGTCGTCGTCCATTAACTTTTTCTCGTTAAGGGCCTTCATTTTTCATCTGATCTGCCAAACTTTAACAGATTGTTAGTATCAATGAAAGCTCGGACAAGTTCGAAAACGAGCAAGATCGGACCAGTAACAGCGGAGTTATGGCCTTTGATTTAGTTAAAAATGCTATATTGCTATATTTTGCTTCGTTAAGATGATAGGGCCTTCATTTTTCATCCAGTCTTTACCAAACTTTAACAGGTTAATATCAATAAAACTCAGACAAGTTCGAAAACCAGCCATATCGGACTAGTAACAGCAGAGTTATATGGCCCTTGATTTAGTTAAAAATGTAATATTTGCCTCGTTAAGACGATAGGGGCAGCATTGTTCATCCGATCTTTACCAAACTTTATCAGATTGTTAATGTCGATGAAAGTTCGGACAAGTTCCAAAAACCAGCCATATTGGACCAGTAACAACGGTGTTATTGCCCTTGATTTAGTTAAAAATGCTATATTTTGCCTCGTTAAGATGATAGGGGCTTCATTGTTCATCTGATCTTTACCAAACTTTATCAGATTGTTAATGTAAATGAAAGCTCGGACAAGTTCGAAAACAAGCCATATCGGACCAGTAACAGCGGAGTTATGGCCCTTGATTTTAGATAAAAATGCTATATTTTGCTTCGCTAAGACGATAGGGCTTTCATTTTACTTCTGATCTTTGCCAAACTTTGCCAGATTTTATGACTTTCTTTTTTTTAATTTTTTTTTATTTGTTATGGCCCTTGATTTAGTTAAAAATGCTATATTTTGCATCATTAATATGGTAGGGCCTTCATTATCATCTGATATTTACCAAACTTTTCCCAGATTCTTTATTTATGGCCCTTGATTTAGTTAAAAATGCTGTATTTTGCCCAACGTTCAATATGTAAATGGCAGTCACTCGCTTCATTGATGTTATGAGAGCCATGTTAGCCAGTAGAGCGTCCACTGGCCCTCTCGGGCCTCTTGTTTTTAATAGAATGGCATTTTGTTTTTAAACAAATTTACTTAAATGTCATCTCAGCAAACTGCAAACCCTATTGTTTTTAGTTACAAAAATGTTTACAAACTTTCATTAAAACATCATTGACCTGTTTATTTTTAAGTCCCGCCCCCGTTATGTCTGTATGACATCAACATGTTCTTATCTCAAAACAGGTCAGTATCAATGACCTTGACCTAAAAAAAATAACCTTGTTAAGTTACATTACTGTTTTACATTCAAGTTTTATATTATGTCCATTACAGAGACACCTAAAGCCACACAGCTTTCAACCGACATACACATGACATCAATATGCAGCTCAGTATCAGTATCAGTGACCTTGATCTATTTTTTTTTATTATTCATTTACATTTAATTTGCTGGGATTTAAATTTTCAAGTATATAATTATTAATATTTCACTCCAGTGTTTACTTGGTAAAGCACTCTCTCATTGAACTAGAAAATATTTTGTCTTCTATATCTTCTGGCCGCCCATGGAACCCAAATTGTGATGGTCCGCAAAATGTTGAATAAACATACATCAAAGTTTGCGTGTAAGCTGTACGGTGTGACTGGGGGGTGGTTCCCCCGACCCTCACACAACTATGACGGGGAAATAAACGGGTTTCCTCACAGGAACTCAAAAAGGAAAACAAAAAAACCCTGCTTAATTCCATTCTTATGACAAGCCATGAAAAACGCTTGATTCCAGTTTCCAGAAAAAAAATTACATTTAAATTACAAAATTAACAATGAGAAAACACATGATTCCAGTTATGACAGTGACACGCCTACTAGACTCCGCAATCGCCTCCAAAAAGAGGTGATAATACGACGTTTCGGAGACAATTCCGATGCGGTTGCGGAGAGTAAATTGAAGCAGCAACGGTAAGTGTGAATTTAATATTTTCGTTATTTTCTGCCCTAACTCGACCTTTTTCAAAAATCGGGGAATGTGGTACGATGTAGGAATGTTTTCCCTTCCTGTTTCATGTGTTGGTTTCGAAATATATTGAAAAATGTGGTCTGTAGAATTGTCATAAGTCAATCGACGAGTGTAATTTTCTCAACTGGACATGGTTTTTACTCCGTTTTCCTGCTATTTTATGAGAAATCTGCCCACGAATGAGGTCTATGACTTTGACATCACCTATCTTCATCGTTCAATGAAAAAAAATTCAATCTAATATAAATTGAGAAGATTTATGGGTTTTTTTTATGAAGAGGCGGTGTCGGAGAGTAAGAGGCGGGTTCGGAGAGTAAGAGGCGGTTTCGGAGACATAGATAAATAATATGCTTGCAATTATTGTGAAAATTGTAGAATTCAATTCGTTTCAATAAATGCCGTTGTTACTGTTTCATCCAAGAATATATCTTAATTATCACAAATTTAAATCACACTTGGTGTAGTCATGGTCCTTTTTAGACCTTAGTCTATTCTTACGGAGATAGACGGGAAGCCCGGTTGGGTTTGGAGGCTGAACAAAAGTCACTATACATATAATATACCTCTAAAGAACACACTTATAAAACTGTTTCTTTTAGTTTTCAGATGTCTTCGTTGTTTCCAGTATTAATTATGTTTTATCGAGGAAAATTCTGGAAAGAGCTTGAAAGATGAGAATATTTTAAAAAGTATTTTTTTCTGAAATTGTTTCAAATTTACAACAGTGTATCATTTCTTTTAAAAGAAAAAAATTATACTAGGTTAGATTTTCAACATTATATAATACAAAGAGGGAGACTGCAGAATATCAGTCATTATTTATAAAAATCGGACAATTTAAACAGCAAAATAAGATTATTTATTATGCCTATTTATAAATCGAAAATGAAAGTACTTCAAAAGTCATGAAAGAGAAGGCGTCAAGATTAGACGGTAAAATGATGGTAAATAAAAGAATTAGGTTTTACTTATTAAACTATGAACTCCTGTGTTTGTACACACAAATAATTTGTAACAAAATGATTTATAAACAGTTTATTGAAATATAAAGTTGGCGGTTATGCGTATGCGTATGTAGACAAAAGCCATATTTTGCTCGGTAATACGTCTTAGTATAGAGGCAATCGTCAGTTGTGACGTAGCCGGTGTATGTATAGAATGGCATTTGTTCAATACAATACCAGTATGTACTATAGTCAGGTAGGCATGGAATGAAACAGCAAATGTAGTTATTTTATAAAATGTTTTTTGTTTAAAGTTAATAGATTTCTACTTTAGTTTGAATTTCACATTTATGTCATACATACATGTACAATGCAGTTTGGTATACATTTATACGTAAATTGTAGTTATTGTGTAATTTGGCAAATCAAAAAAAAGTTGTTCCATTTCATGCCTAACAGTCTATACTTGACGATAGATGCACATTGTTGCTGACCTTTTAGCTAAACATATATGTCTGGGAATCTGGTCCTCGGTAAAATAATTGTTAGGATGATAATAAAAGGTATAAGATCGGCTTTGAAATTGATGCAAAATGAATTAAACTGTTTTAAACTTTATAAGAACGCACCCAGTACTATTATTGATAGAGGATTGTACTAAATGAATGTGCTTATCATTTATTTAGAATTCATCTGCATCTATTAAGCGATTTTGGATCAGATCAACTGTAGGTTGCATCGTGCATTCTACGGAAGATTCGGTAAATTTATTAGTAGCGACCGACTTATTGTTCAATGATGGGTAGGACCAGTAACAAGTATTTGCACAAATAATTCATCATAAACAATTGGATTGATACATTACTTATCAATTAAAATCAGTATAGATCTATTATATAGAGTGTATGTCTCCGAAACCGCCTCTTACTCTCCGAATCCGCCTCTTACTCTCCGACACCGCCTCTTCATAAAAAAATACCATAATTCTTTTCAATTTATATTCGATTGAATTTTTTTCATTGAACAATGAAAGATAGGTGATTTCAAAGTCAAAGACCTCATTCGTGGGCAGATTTCTCATAAAACAGCAAAAAAACGGAGTAAAAACCATGTCCAGTTGAAAAATTACACTCGTCGATTGACTTATGACAATTCTACAGACCACATTTTTCAATATATTTCGAAACCAATACATGAAACAGGAAGGGAAAACATTCCTACATCGTACCACATTCCCCGATTTTTGAAAAAGTTCGAGTTAGGGCCGATTTTTTTTTTTTTACTAAATTCACACTTACCTTTGCTGCTTCAATTTACTCTCCGCAACCGCATCGAAAGTGTCTCCGAAACGTCGTATTATCACCTCTTTTTGGAGGCGGTTGGGGAGTCTAGTAGGCGTGAGTGAAGGAACCTTTGATTCCCGTTACATTGCACACAGTGAAAAAAACAAATTACAGTAATTAAGTTTTTTAAAGCACATATAAAAACATGCATCTACATAAGCAGAATATAACCTTTTAATATTACACTTAACATTTTGTTGCTCCGTTTTGTAAGCAACTGATGTACCCTTTAGCGGGGCATTCGTGTCCCATGGACACATTTTCTAGTTAAGACTTCTTATGATATAATCAGTTAGTTTTAGTACCATTTACTAAGTTTTGAGGGGAAAACAATCCCTACATTCATTGTTCATTTTTAGCTCGACTGATAAGAGATCAGCAGAGCTTATGCCGTGGTGCGGCGTCCGTCTGTCCGTCTGTCTCTCCGTAAACTTTTATTTGTAGCGACTACTCCTCTGAAACTACTGGATGGATATTCATGAAATTTTACAAAAATGTTACTCATAAAGTCTAGTTGATCCTAGCAAAAATTCATGTTGATGTGAAATCTAAGATGGCCGCCAAAGCTAAAAATAGAGTTTTAAAATACAAGTTTGTAGCGACTACTTCTTGAAAACTATAAGTGATATTGATTTGGGACTTTTTCTAAAATGATCAGCATGACATGATGTTGGTCCTTGTCAAAAATCGTTTTGATTTGACGTTAAACATGGCTGCCAGCGGCCATCTTTGTTTACATAGAGTAATATAGTAAAAACTTGTAGCGACTACTCCTCTGAAACTACTTGGCGGATTTTTATGAAACTTTACAGGAATGTTGCTCTTGATGTCTAATTGATCCAAGCAAAATTTCAGATCTGCCAGAAATTCAAGATGGCCGTCACAGCTAAAAATAGATTTTTACAAAATAAGTTTGAAGCGACTACTTCTTGAAAACTATAAGTGATATTGATATGGGACTTTTTCTAAAATGATCAGCATGACATGATGTTGATCCGAGTCGAACATTATTTTGATTCGACGTTAAACCTGGCTGCCAGTGGCCATCTTTGGTTACATAGAGTTATATAGTAACAACTTTTAGCAACTACTCCTCTGAAACTACTTGACGGATGTTCATGAAACTTCACAGGAATATTGCTCTTGATGTCTAGTTGATCCTAGAAAAATTTCAGGCTCGCCGGAAATTCAAGATGGCTGCCACAGCTAAAAATAGATTTAAAATAAATAAGTTTGTAGGTACTACATCTTGAAAACTATAAGAGATATTGATATGGGACTTTTTCTAAAATGATCAGCATGACATGATGTTGGTCCTTGTCGAAAATCGATTTGATTTGATGTTAAACATGGCTGTCAGCATCCATCTTTGTTTACATAAGAGTTATATAATGAAAACTTGTAGCGACTACTCCTCTGAAACTACTTGACGGATTTTCATGAAACTTCACAGGAATGTTGCTCTTGATGTCTTATTGATCCTAGCAAAATTTCAGGTCGGCCGGAAATTCAAGATGGCCACCATGGCTAAAAATAGATTTTCAAAATACAAGTTTGTAGCGACTACTTCTTGAAAACTATAAGTGATATTGATATGGGACATTCTCTAAAAGGATCAGCATGACATGATGTTGGTTCTTGTCAAAAATCGTTTTGATTTGATGTTAAACATGGCTGTCAGCATCCATCTTTGTTTACATAAGAGTTATATAATGAAAACTTGTAGCGACTACTC
>JAWPHD010019825.1:0-34061 GCA_037043455.1 Cyrtodaria siliqua | reverse complement strand
GTATATAGTGTGGAATAATCATAGGTGCATAGAGAAGAGGCATGCAAATGCTTACACCGTAGTTTATCAAGGACTTCTCCAGAGCTTTTGATAGACTAAAACATATTGATTCCTGAGTTTTCAAAGCCTTTCTGCAATACTTAAAAACATGCTCTTTAATTGCGGAAAGTCAGGAAGTCAATAGTTTTTATATATTTGTACATAAAAAAAAATTATACTATATAAAACGGACACGATAGCGTGTTGTTATTGTTTGTGCTGTATTTGTTTTCAATTTGAATGAGAAATTACTTGTTACCGCGACTACATGAATACATTTCAGGATGTATTTGTATAACCTACCTATGTGACACTGTGGTAGCTCACTTCAAGTTCCCGAAGCCAAGCATGTAGATGTGTGCATGTCGGTTGAGAAGTCGTAATCGATATTGCAATAGTACTGTACAATTTGGCCCTCGAATGTTGTTGTTGGATGATCAAAGTATCCATTCAGAACAGGTGGCACTGGACCACAACCTGGAGGAGATAAGCAATATATTTTGTGTTATCAAAAGGTTTAGTGAGAAAATAAAACCGTACAAACACGTACAGTCTTGTCAATTTTGAGACTGAAGACTTGCAAATAGCGAGTTGTTGTATACTGACCAGTAGGTTGACTACTGACCGTTCCAAGTCGATAACCTTCTCTTCCTCGCTTTTGCCGTTGTATATTGTCCTGTTCTTTGATTATTTAATTTGCTGATTTGATTTAGTGTGTGGTAAACGAGAACCTACGGTGTTGTGTTTTGGGTTCTGAATTACCATATTTCTTCAATTTGTTTTAACTGTTGCAATAACCTGTAATTCTATTCATGAAAATTACACTTTGCTAAACGACATGCACACATTACACGTACATGTAGATTCGTATAATGAATAAAAATGCCAAATTTATTATGAATATGTGTACAAATAAGACATTCACTATCTGATCAGTTGTATTTGTTACGTGTTTGCCCTGAAAACATTTACGGTTTTGCTATATCACTAAAACATTTGATGACAATTGTCATTTTATTAACATGTGTCGTTAAGCGTAACTGAATAAATAATAGACAAACACATGGGATCCGCCTAATTATACTGAAGCATACATTTCCATATTAAAAAAAAGAAACCGTGAAGAAAACGTAATGGAAACCAGGGCTAATACATAACTTAATTATGCAACATCCGAATTTCCGGCAGGTCAATCATTCAAGTCGTACAATGTTTACAAACATAAAAGGATGGACAAGAGAGCTACCGCCTTAGAACGGTCAGTGGCAAATAACGCTGCATGTGGAGGGTGAGGGTGTTTGAGGGTAAAACCTGGCGATTGTTTTGAATGTTTATATGTGGCAACATGTTGTGGTGGACGGTGGTTCATTCTGATTTGGGAAACTGAAACACTGAAACAATACGTATAACTTAGATATATATATATTTAATTCACATATAAATACTCTTGACAACACTGGTCAACGTGTAGATGGCGAATGCAACGCACCGTTGCATAATAAATACACAAATGGTGAACACATAGCATACATTGATGGAATGAAGAAGTCAGGGAATAAGGTGTTAAATACATGGTTATTAACTTATTCATTAGCATCTTTTAAAGTAATACAATATTTCAGAGTACAAACTTAAACATAAATATGACCACTAACCTGAAACAATATGTATATCTTAGATATATATATATATATTTAATTCACATATAAATACTCTTGACCACACTGGCCAACGTGTAGATGGCGAATGCAACGCACCGTTGCATTTATAAATCAACACTGCATAGTGTAGCAAAGGGTCACAGGTTAGTAATTTGTCTTAGTGAGTGTTAACTGTACTTTGATAATAAGGCTATTGAAGAACCAGCTGATTTAAGGTTTATATAAGACATATTGGAAGTATTTATGGGGTTTCAACATACTGATATACACGTGCTGTTTCACCTTTAGATTGAAGAGTACAATGAAAGACAACACCCATTATTTAGTTTTCTATTTCATTTGCGTAACCAAAACGATAGAATCTCAGTCCTACAACAATAACATATTTGTTGTTTCGAGTTTAACAGTTATTGTGAGTTATTTCATTACTTCTCATGAACAGACTCAATAAAACCGAGTCGGCTGCTTTATTCTCTTAATTGTGTTTGTTGCTCTCAAAGGATCACCTTTATCAGTATTTATTAACATTCACACTAGCGTTCGTTTGGTGCAGTGTGGCGGCTGTAAAACATTACCTCCCGTTAGCCTGTGGTAGGTTGTTTGAAAGTCACTGTATCTTACATTAACTCGCGTAAGCCTGTGGTAGGTTATTTGAACGGTACCGTATCTTACATTAACTCGCGTAAGCCTGTGGTAGGTTATTTGAACGGTACTGTATCTTACATTAACTCGCGTAAGCCTGTGGTAGGTTATTTGAACGGTAATGTATCTTACATTAACTCGCGTAAGCCTGTGGTAGGTTATTTGAACGGTACTGTAAACGGTACTGTATCTTACATTACCTCCCGTAAGCCTGTGGTAGGTTATTTGAACGGTACTGTATATGCATTAACTCGCGTAAGCCTGTGGTAGGTTATTTGAACGGTACTGTATCTGACATTAATTCGCGTAAGCCTGTGGTAGGTTATTTGAACGGTACTGTATCTTACATAACCTTGCGTAAGCCTGTGTCACAGGATGACCCTAGTGGTTGGGGCTAACTCAGGAAAGAATCAATGACGGTGAATGCATTTACATAAGTGTAATGCAACTTTTAAAATATGTTAAATATATATACAATTATCTAAAAAACAAGCGAATACACATATGAACTATGAACAAAATGTTCTCATGAACGTTTAAGACGTTCTTAGTATTGTAACAAATATACGACAAAAAAGTGTTGTTAAAGTTATAACAATGTTGATCTATGATCTAGCGCGATAACTGTAATGCGCGAGAGCTCATGGATATGATGATGCGCGAATCCAATGGGTGATTGTCAACAAATGCCTTCTATAAGGGCCGAAGACGCGTAAACGACATACTTCTCGTTTCTCTACTACACTAAGCATGCCCGATATGTCTACATCGGCTGCTGTCTCCTTACCTACTCTAGTGGGAAAATACAGGGGACTAGTGTCCTCACTACTGCCTTCCTCACTATACTCAATGACTGCAACAGTAACTACATTTAATACCCCTTGTTGCACAATATCGGTTCTACTGATATACTCTTTCAGCATATTCGCATGAAAGGTCTTTAGCTTTCCGTTAATCTCGATACGATAATCCATAGTGTTCACTATCCCTCTAACGTAAAACGGACCTTTCCATCGTAATAACAGCTTGTTATTGTCGGTCGGAGTAACAGTAACACCTGGTCATCTATCTTAAATTTCCTAGCTCTAGCGTTCTGGTCATAGTACCGTTTATACTTGGTACTTGCCTTACCTAACTGACTTTGAGCTATCTTTCAAGTCTCCTCTAGTTTCTCTTTCAGATCTATAACATACTGATATGTAGTCTTAACCTCATCACTATCTACTTCACCTGCCCACATCTCTCTAAGAATCCTCATGGGAACTGATCTACCGTACAATAACTCAAACGGAGAAAACTTGTGGAACATCGCTAAATGCAAACAACAAGGCATTGAGATACTTGTCCCAATCTTTGGGTCTCTCTGTACACATACGCTGTAACATTTGCTTTAACGTCCCGTTAAATCGTTCGACTAACCCTTACACATAGGTTGATACGGTGTTGTCGTGATTTGACGCAAAGACAATAACCTGCTTACTTCAGCCATAAGTTCTGACGTAAACTGTGACCCACAATCAGTCAGAGTTTCCTCTGGTACACCTAGCCTACTGAACTTATCAACTAATGCCTCAGCTACTGTCTCAGTTTCAAATACCTAGTTGCATAGTCTACCATGGTTAAAATGTACCTCTTTTTTCTATCCGACACTGGAAAAATTGGCCCAACTATGTCTACGGCTACCCGCTTAAATGGTGTATCTATCACTGACCTAAATGTACTTTGGTCACTCGACCTTTTGGTACTGTCCTTTGGCATACATCGCAGGACATACAATACCTAGTTACATCTCCACTAAAGCCTGGCCAATAAAATTCTGCCAATACTTTATCTGACGACTAAATGACCTCCCATAATCGACTCATGAGCTACCTTAAGCACTGTCGTTCTATACTGGGTAGGTACCACTAATTGGTGAAACTGTCTACCACCACTATCTTCAAATTGTCTGTACAACTATTCTTATGTACAAACTTAGAACTACCGGACCCTTTACACTTCTTCACTACACTACCCTTGTCCTTCACTTTACAAGGCTCTAACGACTCGTCTTGAGTTTGTGCTTCTATAAACTCCGCACCGGAAGTACTGAACCTTCTATGTTCCCTATCGTTAAATCATATATCGGGTCGTCCGTACATAATGCCTCAGTAGACCCTTTAAAAAAAGGTGTATCTACATCTATTCTCGCTATTGGCACGTGCTCTACCGACTTATTTAACAACATACACGGTGACTGTTTACCTACCAACTGGTCATCCGTAACTAAACTACGCCTAACTACCACACCTGTACAACCTGTATCCCTCATTACAATTACGTCCGTGCCATTCACTCTACCATCTGCCGTTGGATGATTTGCATACGGAAAGAGACATGTTCCGATCTTCGCCATTACGCCATCCGCTTTAACACAAAAGCTACTACTCTCGGTTTTAATAACCGGACTATAACTACCTCTGCCTCAACTTCTACCTCGGTTATGACAACTCTACCTTTACCGAAAGTCCATGAGTTATTAAAACCTTGGTTCTGACTACCTACATTGTTGTCCACTCTACTATTGTCACTAAAATTGTCTACGAAAGCGGATACTTTCACCGTTTTCCTACACTCATGTGAAGCATGATTCCCATTACAGTGACGACACCGAATAAAAGGTTTATCTATGTTATTACCACTATTGTTACCTCCTCTAGCAACAATCGAACTACCTCCACCTCTATAGTTTCCACTCTGGACTTTCTGTTTATTACTATGATCGTCCCCTAGCCTATCTCTAAAAGTTCTGTCTTTCGCCACTACATTGTGAGCTCCACCTCTAGCCTCGGCAAACTGATCTGCTTGTGTTGCCATTTCTTCTACACTAGCTAATGTTCTTTCTTTCAGAAATAAGATCAGATCTCTACTACAAACATTGAATAGCTGGTCCCGCAACAGGTAATCTATCAGACCTCGATAAGTCTCCGCTATCTTCCCTTACTCTAACTACATATCTAAGTAATTTCTATACCTACTAATGAACTGAATAAATAACTCGCCTTTCTCAGGTAAACAAACTCTAACACGCTTTCTAAAACCTTTTTTAGTTAACTCAAATCTCTTTAGCAGAGCATCCTTTAACTTGTCATAGTCAAGAGAATATACACTAGATAATCTAGAATTTACATCTAAGGCCTTGCCTCTCAATAACGCACTTAAATGAACTGCCCACTTATCTTTGGTCCATTCTTGTAACTCAGCATAACGTTCAAACCGTAACAAGAAACTGTCCATGTTATCTTTGTCAGCATCAACGTATGGTAACTTTGGACCTTTAAACTTCCCAAAATAACTATCTTTCCCTACAGTTTTACTGTCCTTACTATCTGTCTTAGCTGCTTCCAACTCTAAAGCTAACATATGATCAAACGCTGATTTCTCCATCTCCATCTGTATCTTAGCCTTAGCTAGTCTACCATCTGTTTCGAACCTCTCATGTTCTAACTCTTGCTTCTCCCTTACTATTCTTACTATTCTACTTTCATCATCTCGCTTCTCTTTAGCTAACCTACCTTCTGTTTCGAACCTCTCATGTTCTAACTCTTGATTCTCTTTAGCTAACCTACCTTCTAATTCTAACCTCTCTGCGGCTAGTCTACTTTCTTCATCTCGCTTCTTTTTAGCGTATCTACTTTCTAATTCTAACTTATCTTTAACTAATCTACTTTCTAATTATAATCTATCTTTCTCAGCATCTCTTTCCTTAAGTCTAAATACCCTTTCCCTAGCCTGTTCGTCTCTAACAAAGGTTCTAAGCTCCTCTCCAGTATACCCTAACTCCTTACACATATCCGTAAGTTCCTTTATGGACGTCATGGTTGTAGACATTGCATTGTGGACTACTCACTACAATAACTATAATACACAAGTCACTAATAATTCTACTCTACTAACTACTAATGGTAAGTCACTGTGTCCTCAGTAAATACCTTGGGATCATCATAGGACAAGTTACATACATTTTTGTACTAGCGCTAACTACTAACGGTTATGTATAGATAGTATCTAGCTTCCACAAAACATATACACTTCATAAAATATCTATATTTGATATTGGACATAAACCTTAAACAATCATAGAAATGTGTATAACATGAACGTGTATTTACTTCTCCCATCAATATAAGTATACTCGAGTGTCACAACATGAGTTGAACGTCTTGGTTCGCCAGCCTAATTGGATACTATTGGTATATCAAGGGAGGTAAAAACAATCACCCACATTATTGAGCAAAAGTGCCTCAGACCCAATCGTGTAGACCACTGCGACCTCGCGCCAAGGAAAGAACGTACAAAACAACGGTTTGAACTCACCCCCATCCCCACCGGAGGGTGAGATGGTGGGGCTGCGAACACATCCCTTGGAGTAGAGAGGAAATAATTATCCGGTGTAGGGAATAATACAGATCCCGTACCAACATTGAGATATTTTATTTTGATATAAACTCCAACCTCATAGGGAATTATACATAAATGTTTGCCCTCGGGATGGAAATTAGACAATTAATTTGTACAATTGTTCAATTTCTCGTTTGGCTCATTTTCCCGCAGAGCACCCCCACCCGGTCGGGAAAACATTGATAAGTGCATGATAGGACTGAAATACTGCTAAAAGCGACGTTTAACCCAAGTCAAACACATACATTCCCCTTCCCATCACACGTACATACATCTCCGCTGTGAGAAAGTGTCGATTCTTACGAAAGTGGGAAGGGAAAAAAATCGACCGTGATAGATAGCCTAAAATGTACTGAAATGACGTAAAACAACATTTAAACAAAAAACGTTCCCATATGGAAACTGTAAATAACCAAGCGTTGCTATTCCTTGCACAACAGGTTAGAGAAACACCACTTTGCGGCGAATCAAACGATTGTCTGTGTTGTACCGTCTTGACCTTTCTTGCACCGTTAAAAATGACAAGCGTTTACCTGGACATGATCAATTAGACCCTGAGCAAACGTGGCCTTTTGAGAGCCTGTGTGTTAATATTGGCCAATGAGAACTGAACGTCACCAGATTGATCTATCAAAATGCATGTCAAACATTTGTTCTGCCCTCATAGTTTCTGCTCGGCACATCGTTATTGTTTTAGATTTTACCTCATGTCATGTCGCGTAGTGAAATGAAACATGACTTTTTCGAAATAATTGGGTAGCGAGGAAAACATTGACATTAAGGTGGGTTGGAGCAGTGTACCTTGATAGATATTGAATGGGATATGTCTTTTTTCTCAGTTAACTGTCACGATTTTCTGTAATAAGCTTTCTGGATGATGAAAATACACATATTTAGATCTTAGGAACTATGAGCTTTTGCAACATTAATTTAGGCAGATACTGTAGGTAGACGTGTAATATAAACGAGTACTGATTAAATACCCCGGGGAAATTTACCACCACTTTAGGTTACGGGTTTTATTAATCTGAGGCTTCTCTGACCTTACCAACCCTTTTTACGATTTTGACATTTCATCTGGCTGTATACATAAAACGCCACAAAAGCCACACAAATAAATGGCGAAGTCATGATGTACACAAACAATACTAGTAAAAAAAGAGTAAGATAATGGACCTTTGGAAACGGCTGAGCACGACACCTACGAAATATTGCAGTCTAGGTTTGATTGAGACTGTTCATTAGTGGAAGTGAAATATGTTAGCTACCGCTAACGCCCTCTAGCCCCGGGTTGAGCAGAACTCAATATTCATAAAGTCAACAGCACAACATTTTAGCCATCCCGAAGATGGCATGCATATGGCGGTGGACATGGAGTTAGCCTTCTTTAATGTATTCCCCATGTCGTACGGCGTATGGTCCCAGTATCTAATAAAATGCAATGCCCCGAAGAGCGAAATAAACATAATTGAATTTAGTTGGGAGCAGCGGTTATGAAGCCTGCGTATAAAAAGCAGACAACATATCCTATGAGGGGTTAAACAATACCCAGAGCCTTTTATCGGCCAGAGTAGTGGAACCACCGAATCAAAAATTAAGTAAGAAAACAAAAGAAATTGAAAATGTACCACCGATAACTAACTTTAAGTCTCGGGTTTAGCGATCTCCAAAGATCGAATGAATAACAGTACTGATTGCAAGCGCGGGGAGACGTTTTACTGCCGCCACACTGCACAAGCAACGCCACTGAGCTATAAAAAAAAAGTATGATAATGAACCTTTGGAAGCGGCCGAGCACGACACATACGAATTATTGCAGTCTCGGTTTGATTGAGACTGTTCATGAGTGGTAGTGAAATATGCTAGTAAGTCGAGTCCTATGTACATGTTATACACCGCGTGTAGGTAGTTACACGCATTTTCCCCCAGCCGTGTCAAAATTGATTGACAGCAGCGTCTCACGAGGTGAACCGTCGATCGAGGTCAGTGGGTGCGGAAATGTCTTTGATGTCGCTACCGACTTCGCTTGTCGCAAAACGGGGAAACTCTAACCTGATGTGCAAGGCGTAGTTATGAGCCATGAAACAGTAATTTAATACGTTTATTTTTAATTATTATTATTTTATTTATCGTTAACAATGTATGACTTAATTTCGTCCTTGTTGTATGTGTCATATGTGATTTGTAAATATTCTGTATTTTGAATAGTAAACGTACTGATTTATTTAAGTCGCATGTATTGTATGTATGCCATTTATATATTTTGACTACTTTGACTGTAATATGTATGGAGAGTAAACGTACTGATTTATTTAAGTCGCATGTATTGTATGTATGCCATTTATATATTTTGACTACTTTGACTGTAATATGTATGTAAACTCTCCTATGCTTGGAGAAAAATAAAGATCTACTGTTGTTTTTTTCCGAGTTTATATGTATTCCTATTGAATTGTATTCACGTTGTATGCTAGCTATTTGTAAAAAAAACGTAATAATAATAATTATAATAATAATAATAATGTATATATATTATATATCTGCTAAGATTGAATAGGGAGGGAACTAGTCTGGGCGTTGCACTGGTGGCGAAGGTGTGTACTCCCTTATCAGGTGAGACGAGTATTCTCTCTTATATAATAGACAAGATGCGAAGTTTAGTGAACAACACGACGGAAATGTTTATTTAATTATAAACAAATGTATTGTCCCTGTCAAACTGATGAAGATCTAAATCTTAAAATGAAAACCATATACCTTTGGTTGATGAATTAAAACAACGTATATAGATGAACTACTTTCACGCATTGAAACTGTACATAATATGTTATCACCACTTCCCACTATATATAATATTTATATGCTACATTTGTTCGCATGTTGTTTGCACTTGTATGTGTGTAATCATACATGTATGTAACCTGAGATGTAAATAAAGAATCGATTATGTTCTGTTCGGCCTAATATTTCTTTTTATATGCTCGAAGATAAGAGTATAGTTCATTTAATCACGATAATAAAAGTGAGTAAATATATATACATGTATATAGGGAAAATTATTTGCGAATACCAAGCACAGACAAACTTCGGACGAACTACGGCATGGCGTTAAGCTATGATGAGAGACACAGAAATATGGGGATGTGGGGTATCTGCAGATTGTTTTATTAGAAAGAGGTAAGAAAATGATTACCAGGGGATCTATGGTGGTGTTTTGTTCATTTTTCCTGATGGCACCGTGGCAGGGACTGAAGAAACTCTTTTCCATTTCATGTTTGTTGTTGCTGTTGTTTTAAACTAGGGGTGTATTCTGGGCTTCAAAATACATTTATTAAAGCGGGGACATGGATGATGGGTATTGGAGTTATCTAAAATAGCCCATTCCCGCCTAACAGAAATTTTTTTCTGTCTAATCCTCGGGTTATGCGCCGCTGCACCCACCCCACATCCACGCACCATCCCCGGAGAATATACGAGCGTATACAAATAAAACTTTGCATAGTTGCAAGTAGCTCAGTACCAAATAGAGATAGACTCGTCAACATGCACATTATAAAACTATTAAAACAAATGCTTCAAAGACAGTGATGTAGCTACATGTATCTGTATACAAAGTATGCAACTGCGTAAACACTGTCTCTAAAAAAAAATGCGATAAAACTAGGTGGGAAGGGTTATAAGGGGACGTATTTTCTTCTTTAGTTTTCCAATAACACATATTCAGACTAATTTATCAAGATTTCATCGTCAGAATAGGTATTAAAGATTTTGGGGAAATCTTTCAAAATGCACCAATGAGCAGGTGCGTAGCTGGTCGACTTTAACTTGTAAGCCCAATCAGTTGAGGTCTGCAGATGAGACGTTTCTAGGGGTAGTGGCACAAGCAATCCCAGATTATTTTTTAAAATAAAATCAGGGTTTGTTTATATAAAAACTCTGATACAATGATGCATTCTAATGAGTTTGGGTAGACGTTTTGGTGGAATAAAGAGAACTTAAAATCGTTCTTTGGACGGATTTCAAGATTTTGTTAGCAAAACATTATTCAGAACGTTATTACAAACAGTCCACATACGGAATATTTTACAACAAAGCCAACCGTGTCCACTTCGAATTAAATGCACTTTTACAACTTTATTATTAGGGGAAAAGTAGTAGGATATCAGTAATTACTGAGGGGATACACGCAAAACAAGTATGCACCTATCAATTATTCCCCCCGCCGAGGTGAAGGTAGGGCAGCAACGGGCTCTCCCAAGAAAAAGATCCACCATATGAAAATCATTTTCAGGGTAATTCCCAATGTTGGTATTATACCAGTTATGTATGAAGTCCCTACCGCGGTGTCAACGTTGTTGGTCTAATTCGGCTTTTCCAAGCCATATCCGTACCCACCTAAGGAACGAAACTATGGTAAAGGAGATGGTGGGGAGGGGGATCGAGGGAGTGTTTTCGATATTTTTGTGCAGGGGTTGGGGTATTTTTCCAGGGGATTAGGGTGTTATCAAAATAAACTAGTATTTTCCTTTCCATTTCTTAACGCAGTTCTAGCCAATATGACTAGGTTTGACATAGTTGTTTTCAACATTTCGTGTTTTTTCATGATTATTATTAAAATCAATCAAATTCTTGTTTTGGACTGTAAAATGTAAGACAGCTGTTGTTCTATTTATAAAACTGGACATCCGCCGATGCCGTTGAGCGTGTGTATACACTGGCCAGTCGCTGTGGGTCTACATAACCGATAAAGGCAGCGTTCTACAGTAGTTTATTTAAACGCCTAATAGCAGTCTAGAACGCCAGCTAAATCTGCAGAAGGCAGATTGGATCTTTTGAATGTGCCTATTGTTGGGTGTCATTCGGTATACCATTGTTCAGCTACAAAATAGTTCTTATAGAACTCCAAATTAACATGTTTTACCGTCTTGCAAATATCATACAATTATTAACATTTATTGACATCTACACAATATAGTAACGAAACTGAGTGTATATATATATATCAATTACATATTTTGAGAATTCAGACTATATCGACATAATATAAACGGCTTTAACCAGCCAGGCAAAACCCCGAAATTATTTTACACATATTCAATCACGGGTATTTTAAGAACCGTGAATAAACCTATACTTTTAGTCGCACATTTACATTATAATATGACCGGAACAGCTGCAGGGGCATAGCACGGTTGGATTTAATGTGCAGGCCCATTTATCATTTGATCACCAAAGGTGCAAGTTTATAATGGGGTCCGATGTCATGGTCTGCCGTCATTTTCAACTATTCAAAATCCTGGAGTACCAGAAATTTAAAGTAACGAGTAAAACAAATAGTTTGCCAGAATGATAATCTTTAAAGGATAATATATTTTTTGGATAACAAAACAACACAAAATGGGTTTGTAGATGATATGATAATACTTATGCGGCGTCATTCAAGACGTAATGTCAAATTGATAAGTCAATAGGCACTGAGTATAGTGTTTTCCGGTAAAATATAGATGTTTCCTTTTACCTACAATAGAATTATACACATGAGCAGTTGAATACTTTGGAATGGACATTTGAAAAAGGGCCGCTGGGGGAATTTAATCAGATTCTAAGGTGCACCAGTATTCACTCTTACCATATTGTCATCCCAATAAAACGTGACAGTGTGAAGAAATCACCGTGTAAATAAAGAATTCAACGTTTCCTTTTAGTAAGAATACTTGCTAAAGTCTAATTGCTAGTAAACCCTTAAAAGTGTTTCGCTAAAACTTAAAGAAACCTACTTCCAAAACTCTTGATTTTCAAATAAGTAAAATTAGCGCTCAGGTTGTATAATTATATTCTAACTAAGCCAACTACCATCCATCCATATAATCAGCAAAGCTGTTGAGAAATTGAACTAGCCAGCAAGTATATTGCACAAACAACATCAGCTAAGCCAGCCAACACACTCAATGAAAATAGCTTACTGCATGAACAGCAAACAAGCAGGTCGCACAATCCAAACTTCAGCTAAGTAAGACAATACAGTAATAACATCAGCGTGCAACAGCTACATATACAAATCAGCCAATGCTAATCTTTCAGGGACAATACAACATGAGCTACATTCTCTAGCTACACTAAAGCTTTTGCTGCAGACTTTACATGGGATTAAATATGTGCTTGTACACGTGATCAAACTAAACTATAAAAGTAAATGAAATACGATGTGAGGCCACCCTTAACAATATTTATGTTTGACCTTTCCCGACCCTAATTTCAAATTTTGGGTCGGTAGGTAGGCAAATATTTTAAAAAAATATGTCATTTTTTAATTATTACATTGAACTGGCATATATTTATTAACCGATCTTTATTGGAACAATCGACCAGAGAATTTTTTTCTTTAAACTTTGTATCCAGAGTTGTCGTTCATTGCATCTTTATAAGTCTTAAATAGATCCAAAATTAATTTTCTACTTATTACTCTTTGTTCATCAAAATGTTAGTTATTTTTATATCGGTCAATTTAAAATACTCCACAGTGATTGCTAATTGGATTAAGGATTATTATCGTTAATTAATTAGAAACAAAAATGCATATGTCAATTACAAGCGCATATTTCATCGTGCTAAGTTGTAACGCAGTGAGAAGAATAATTTCGTTTTTCTATTTACTGTTTAACTCAATCATTATTTCTCTTGTAAACATAGGGGCTGGCGTGGCCTATTAGACATCACGGTGAACTTGGAACCGGAGGAACCGGGTTCAAGTCTTAAATGCGCCACTAATTGTGTCGGTTTGTTCTTAATCAATCACTTTCCCTTGCCTAGTCCGTGGGAACCGTGCCCTTCTCTTACTATGTTAATATATCAGTATGGCTCATTAGGGAATTCTCTAGTACACAGGAATGCCCAGGAATGCCCAGTTTTCATCCCCTTCTGACGGGAGAGACTATGTCAATTGTATTGCCGAAGGACACTCAGCAATAACACAGTGGCACTACAAATTGAGAATTAATAGTACTATCTACTGGGCTTCCTCGGCCCCTCATCCAATTAGCTAATGAACCAAACACATACAAACAGACAACCTTGACCTGAAACGTAAGACAAAAACGTTGCTATTTTTAATGATACTCAAAGACAATGTGTTGTCCCGTTTAAGAGTTAATTGAACGAAATTCGAACAATACTTGAACTTAACGCCTGTCATCAAACAATCCTGAGGCTTCTGTGCCAATACAGTCTATAGATGATACATACACACTTACAGCTGTCCCAAGTTAATCAAGTGGCAAATAAAATCTGAAATGTAACCGTCAATTACATGACATTGACCAGTGCCCTTGACAAATCTCATTATATAAACAGGTATGAAATAATGAACGGGAAACAACCATTCTACCAAATCAAGAGTAACAACTCACTAATATCGAATTTTAATTGAAATTCCGAAATAGTTTACTAATTGGTGGTGCTCACAAGGAAAAATTGTTTGTAACGAACTTGCCGAATTTTCTCTGTGCAGATAGTTATAACCCTTAAAGTAAAAATTCGGGAACATCGACATTGTTTTCAAAAGTCATTTCGGTCAACCTATTTAGATATTCTTTGAAAACATTTAATTTATATCAATTTTGGATTTTTTTTTACTTTATTTTTTTTCTGTGTTTATATATTGCGACGTTTTATCGCTGTGGATTATTTCCTGTTAGCAAATTCAGCTTTATATACCAGAAGCATTGCTCTGTTGATAAAATAAACATTAATAATGCCATTTACATGAATTTTGTCTATGTTTTCCATCATAGAACATCAGTAGCATCCAAAATGCAAATGTTGTTTACAGAAACATCTTGGTTAGGAGAAATGTGGGTTTGTAGAAAGGCAGGATTAATTTAGACGAAATGGATTTTAAGGATTTTTTCATATATGAATCTTTGAGAACAAAAACATATATTCCTATAATTACATAGGTGAGAAAATATAGAAGTTGGAATCCATTAACTTATGAATATCAATGTATTATTTCATCTATTTTCACTGATCAGGCATTCAAGGGTTTCATACATATGTAATTATAACTTTTAAAAGCTATTCGCTATGGAGTGTACAGTGACTAAATAAGCGTGAAACTGTTGTAGGGAAATGTCTCTTTGTAAAATGCAATGCTTTGACCGGTCCCAACCCGTCCCTACTCGGCCCCCTCATTCCACCCCCCCCACCCCCACCCCCACACAAACATACAACTCACCCATTCTTTATTCACCGAGTAAAACTGTTAAAACATTGCGTTCCTTTCCTTTTTGGTTTGATATGCATTGTCCCAGTTCGCACGCACTGCTCTCATACACATACCCTCCCACTCTCTGGAGTTTTTTGTTTTTGTTTTTTAATGCACTGTCCGTATCCCCCACTTTTTAAGAATACCATCTTTCAGATGATTTCAGCATGTAGTCATAACCACCATGCTGTCCACCATTGTCAGGGATGTAAAGCAAGAAGTAAGTCTAGAAGGGTTCTATTCTTGTTTAGTTACAAATGCAACATGCTGAACATGTAAATGTTTTAATTTAAAGACGTACATGTACTACACATTTGAAGTATGTATTATTCTTGTTGATCAATTATTTTATAAAGAATTATTAAATAAAACATGTGTTGTTATTTGAAATTGTTTTACTTAATTAACAAGTAACATACTTCAAGATACGCTCCATTTTTATGAAATACAGACAGTATTGATCAACTAAAATTTTAATTTTAATCCATAGATTCAACGCAACTACTCAGGCGGCCATTTCTATTTCACTTACTGTGGCAGGTCAATGGAGAAAAGTTTAATTCTAATCGATTCTACATAATTATTTAATTGTTTTTTAAGTTGCACTATGTCTTCATAGTGACATTTACCCTTTGATTTATTAAATCTTCTATTGTTTTAATATAATCATACCGGTACAAGTTTGTCCGTCTCCGCTGAATCCATTATTACACGAACAGGTAAAGGACCCGAGAGTATTTGTACAGGCCGCATTTACGTCACAGTTTGCAGTGCCTAGAGTACACTCATTGTCATCTGAAATACATAATCATAAGGTGGTGCGAACATTGAAATGATCAGTACATATAAGATAATGCATATTGAAAGACAAAAACAGATGTTATTAAAATGGAATAATTGTTATTCTTTAAAGTACACAACGCGAAGTAATCGTGTCTCGATAGCCAACGTCGACTTTATGTACATTTAAATGTTTAAGTATAGAAAATTACCAAAACGAAGTCAATTATACACTTCTAAACGATTCTACATAATTATTTTATTGTTTTTGAAGTTGTAATATGTCTTCATAGTGACATTTTACCCTTTGTTTTGTTAAATCTTATATTGTTTTAATATACTCATACCTGTACAATTGTGTCCATCTCCGCTGTATCCACTATTACAAGCACAAGTAAAGGACCCGAGAGTATTTGTACAGGCCGCATTTCCGTCACAGTTTGCAGTGCCTAGAGTACACTCATTGTCATCTGCAATCCATAATTATAAGGTGGTGCGAACATTGAAATGATCAGTACATATAAGATAATGCATATTGAAAGACGAAAACAGATGTTATTAAAATATAATATTTTTTATTCTTTAAAGCACACAACGCGAAGTAATAGAGTCTCGATAGCCAACGTCGACTTTATGTACATTTAAATGTTTAAGTATAGAAAATTACCAAAACGAAGTAAATTATACACTTCTAAACGATTCTACATAATTATTTTATGGTTTTGTTAAATCTTTTATTGTTTTAATATACTCATACCTGTACAATTATGTCCATCTCCGCTGTATCCACTATTACACGAACAATTAAAGGACCCGGGCGTATTTGTACAGGCCGCATTTACGTCACAGTTTGCAGTGCCTAAAGTACACTCATTGTCATCTGCAATCCATAATTATAAGGTGGTGCGAACATTGAAATGATCAGTACATATAAGATAATGCATATTGAAAGACGAAAACAGATGTTATTAAAATATAATATATTTTATTCTTTAAAGCACACAACGCGAAGTAATCGTGTCTCGATAGCCAACGTCGACTTTATGTACATTTAAATGTTTAAGTATAGAAAATTACCAAAACGAAGTCAATTATACACTTCTAAACGATTCTACATAATTATTTTATTGTTTTTGAAGTTGCACTATGTCTTCATAGTGACAGTTTACCCTTTGATTTATTAAATCTTCTATTGTTTTAATATAATCATACCGGTACAAGTTTGTCCATCTCCGCTGAATCCATTATTACACGAACAGGTAAAGGACCCGAGAGTATTTGTACAGGCCGCATTTACGTCACAGTTTGCAGTGCCTAGAGTACACTCATTGTCATCTGAAATACATAATCATAAGGTGGTGCGAACATTGAAATGATCAGTACATATAAGATAATGCATATTGAAAGACAAAAACAGATGTTATTAAAATGGAATAATTGTTATTCTTTAAAGTACACAACGCGAAGTAATCGTGTCTCGATAGCCAACGTCGACTTTATGTACATTTAAATGTTTAAGTATAGAAAATTACCAAAACGAAGTCAATTATACACTTCTAAACGATTCTACATAATTATTTTATTGTTTTTGAAGTTGTAATATGTCTTCATAGTGACATTTTACCCTTTGTTTTGTTAAATCTTATATTGTTTTAATATACTCATACCTGTACAATTGTGTCCATCTCCGCTGTATCCACTATTACAAGCACAAGTAAAGGACCCGAGAGTATTTGTACAGGCCGCATTTCCGTCACAGTTTGCATTGCCTAGAGTACACTCATTGTCATCTGCAATCCATAATTATAAGGTGGTGCGAACATTGAAATGATCAGTACATATAAGATAATGCATATTGAAAGACGAAAACAGATGTTATTAAAATGGAATAATTGTTATTCTTTAAAGTACACAACGCGAAGTAATCGTGTCTCGATAGCCAACGTCGACTTTATGTACATTTAAATGTTTAAGTATAGAAAATTACCAAAACGAAGTAAATTAACAAGTGTATCATTCTAAACGATTCTACATAATTATTCTATTGTTTTTGAAGTTGTAATATGTCTTCATAGTGACATTTTACCCTTTGTTTTGTTAAATCTTATATTGTTGTAATATACTCATACCTGTACATGTGTGTCCATATCCGCTGTATCCACTATTACACGAACAAGTAAAGGACCCGAGAGTATTTGTACAGGCCGCATTTACGTCACAGTTTGCAGTCTCTAGAGTACACTCATTGTCATCTGCAATCCATAATTATAAGGTGGTGCGAACATTGAAATGATCAGTACATATAAGATAATGCATATTGAAAGACGAAAACAGATGTTATTAAAATATAATATTTTTTATTCTTTAAAGCACACTACGCGAAGTAATAGAGTCTCGATAGCCAAAGTCGACTTTATGTACATTTAAATGTTTAAGTATAGAAAATTACCAAAACGAAGTAAATTAACAAGTGTATCATTCTAAACGATTCTACATAATTATTTTATTGTTTTTGAAGTTGTAGTATGTCTTCATAGTGACATTTTACCCTTTGGTTTGTTAAATCTTAATATGTATTATACCTCATGTCAATCCCAGTCAAATCCGGCGTCACAGCCATTTTAAAAATAGATGTTATTTTTCTCAACCGGTTAACACAATATTGGTACATATATTATGTCATTTATATTTCTAAACTGTTGATGCAATGTGCATTTCTGTTTAAAAATAAGACTAATATGGTTTTTGACCATAACGTGTTATTTAATCAAAACTGGTTAATAATTAAAAAAATCTCATTTTAATAAAAAAGAATTGGACCAATTTGTACATGTTTCCCCAATTGCATCCCTATGAGGGTGACATTGGATATGGTCAACCTCCGGAAAAATTATTATTTTCCTAAAATTGACAATATCCACTGTCACCCTCACAGGGATGCAATATTTATATAATATATACTAGTTAAAAGTCCTAAGTAACCACCTACAAATATGTCAACGTTATTGTCATTGTTTCGTGTATCTCACGCTTGATTTGAGATACGTTCCAAACGTGTATGGATATAACATAACTCACTTAGGCAAGTGCTACCCATGAACACATTCAGTTAAAGAGCATGGGAACAGGATATTAAAACAAGTTAACATGATTTATTTAATTATGTGTTTACAATTTATAGACTGAACTGCAAAATAACGTGTTGAAATCGTTTGCTCTGATTGCATGAACACATTGTAAATGTTTTAAGTGGATGTGTTTTCTTAGAAATAAATAATAACACTAATACACTAATACAACTGGGTACTTAGGATTTTGTTAAGTATTTCGAATTAGTGCAGCTTTTGAGTTTCCTAATTCCAAAATATGCCAACTAAAATTATGTTGACATGATGTTTTCCTAGCATTACCACTATAAATGCGTTTGCAAAAGAAATGTTCGAAACATTTCATGTTAACGCTGCATTACAGTTACTTTAATTTCAAACGATATTCAGTTCGAAATGAAGTAACTTAGGATTACCCATGTTTCATTTTATTATAGACAGAACATCTGAATATATCGGTCAAACATTTGTTTTTTTACCTTATTTCCTACCCATTGTAAACAGTTTATTACCTTTAAGCAGACTTCGAATCATATTATATGTTTTATCAGCACATTTCATGTTTTCAAATAAAAGAGGGGTAACTCTCAACAGGTGTAATAGTTTAAATAACATAAATATTTTTCAAACTATTGGTAAAAATAAAATACTCATCTCTCAACTATTCTAAAATATGTTTGAAGTAAGAAAGTTAGTTAAGATACAAAAGTAGACAGGACTTTTATTCAGTACACATACGTAACGCTATTAAAATTGCAATATTGTTTGTGTTTATGTAGTGTTATGTACGTATTAGAAATTATCCACATTCCCTATAAATATGTTGACCGATCAAAGTCATGTTTTGAAAGAAATAAAATCGGAATTATGCAATTGAATTTGGAGACATTTTAATTAAAATTAAACACAAAATAAAACAAACTTGCACTTTTAATGGCGTTAAGTATATGTAGAACTAGCCATATCCAACTGTCAATAACCTTACTAAATATAAATTGTAAAAGTGTAAGTGTGTCGTGATACACTAGTTTACCGTGTCCATCCAGACTTGTTTTGTAGTCATCCGTTAAAATGATAAATTTAAAACATCAACTGAATTGCGACGAAAACAGTAGACGGACAGACATAGGTTAACCAACTTGTGTTGTGTTGGTATAAGATTGTATTGGTTCTCCAATTTTCTCAAAATTTGCTATATACATATGATATGATAAGACCGAAGCTTATTAACTGAGTTAGCTAATACTTTGTCATTTTATATGATGCAGTTTTGCATTCAATATTTACTTGTCAAATGAATTCAAAACAGCATATCACATATTGAAGGCGACATTTATTTTCAAGTGAATTCAAAAGTGCATATCACATATAGGAGGCGACATTAACAATTTAAACTTGTATACAAAGAGCATAATTCACTTAGACAAGTGCTACCCATGAACACATTATATTAAAGAGCATGCGAACAGGATATTACAACAAGTTAACATGATTTATTTAATGATGTGTTTACAATTGTATAGAGTGGAAATTGCATATTATACCGTTTGAAACAAAGACGTTTAATTTGCAGCGTCAACGAGAAAAAAAAGGAGTTTACAAGACCATTTGCAGCAATTCTGCAGTTCTGCCGGAGAGAAAGTTTTAGGCCATATCTAGATGTGAATGGAGAGTGAGTCTGGAATGTTAATTCCTGTGAGCGCCATATAATCGTGTTGGTGCATAATCCGTCATTATTCTGTTAGTTTCTAATCATTTAATTATCGTCTGCATTTTCACAGTACATAGTATTGATACAGATTTGATAAACTTTTATTTGCCAAGACTGTGAAACGTTTATCAAGTTTCAGTGGAATTGTTGAAAAAATACTAAACAAATACCGATACGCAATAGTCATTTACCGATACATGCATTTAAAGTTGTGAGCGAGTTTTTAACAGTTTGCAATTATGCGATATAGCTATAAAGGATAAAACGGACATGCAAAACAATAATAGATGTTTTTTTTTAAGGATTCCGAATCCTTCTCGCGTACATTTTTACACAGTAATTTCCATTAGAAACGGATACTACTTTTCTGAATTTTACCAGAGGAATGTAAATTTCATTTCATTGGATCTCATTGATGTATACCACACACCGTAATTTTAATTCGATGCTATTTATAAAACAAATACTATTTCGTCAGAAACGTACTGTTTGGTTCAATCTCATTAGCAGTGGGTCCTATTCAGTTTAAGCAAATTAACAATTTGGCTTTATTTGTAACAATACTATAAGTGGAGTCTAATGCATTTAGGTAAAGTCCTCTTAAAGGTACATTAGCGGTATTTTTTTCTATGAATTCAATAGCGGTACTTGGCAGGGCTGTAGCTACGCCAAGCCTATACTAGAATTACAGTCGCAGGTAACAATTGACGACCGCGTTACGAATTTACCTGCACGGGCAAGTTATGTGACGCAAGACATGACACGATAAACCTGTATTATTCAAACTCATGAATTTATTATAACATACTTAGTCTGGTCTGTGCTCCTGTTCTCATGTATACATTTCACTAAATGAAAATCAGACAGTCATTTGCTTATGCACTATATATGCTTTACTTACGGACAGTGTTCCTGTATACATAATAATGTTCACATGTGTAAAATAACTGAACCCCAAAAAGATGTTCATGATTATACATGTAATATTTAAGTAAGAGGACGTGTACCTGCTTTACACGTTAGACGGCATCTTTTAGCGGGTTTCTTGTTTCGTCGTGGTTTACATACACAGAAACCCTCGATCTTTCTGACTTCACATGGCTAAAAATATTTATTAAATCACTTCACATTAAGGACAACAACAGTCACTGGTGGTCTTATTTCTACCACAATCATGTTTAAAAACATAGTCCAAGCTGTTATAATGAAAGTAAAACCAAATAGAGGTTATAAAGGGATTTTACTTACAGACAAAAGTATTTACATTTTCCGAGTGTTATTCTTATTTTACAAACTACAAATTATGTATTACATAGTATAATCATGTATCAATATAAATGACTGAGATAATTCCCCATTAGTTAAACAGAGGGCTATGCAATTTAAACTTTTCCTTTCTGTGTCAAAACTATAAAAATAACACAAGGAAAGTAGAGTTTATCGAATATGGTGTTTGAAAGAAGAAATGTGGTCAAAAGTTTTGTTTGTGTCAATGCATTAACATTTGTAAAACAGACCTCAACAGTCAAAATAGATAGTAGAACATGCGAATGTCTAAACATCTGTGATTAAACAGTAAGAAATTAAGAAGAAACAGTCTCATCCAAATATATAGAAAGAAGGGTAATTTATAAAGTATACACAATACAATATACACATATATACATTCGTAATTACGGTAATAAATTAAGTAGAAACATTCTCATCCAAATATATACAAAGAAGGAAAATTTATATATGTAAGCAATACAATATACACATAAATATATATTCGTCTAATGTGATATAACTCCTTAGAGTATAATGGTAAGATATATTTATTTAGAGCTTTATATTACATTATTTTCGAGTAGACCTTTCTCGCATTTTCCTAAATATTTTCTCTGTTTTTTCGGTTTTCCGTTTATCCCGCTCACCATTAGCATCTGAAAGTAATAAACGTCATATGCACGTAACAACATTTTTGATTTTCGATTTTTTTTAGTCCGCTGTTGTTTTGTGTTTTGTTGAAATCAAGATAGCATTTTATGACAGTACACAAGTTTCTTTGTCACAAAGGTTAACATATGGCGACAAAGAGTTGCGTAGTATTTGCTCTACTTCTTTCAGTCAAAACACATTTTGCAAGACTTCAATTCCATCTTTAGAAATTCAAAAAATACCAAGTGTTAAGTTCTCAAATTTACTGTGTATATTATGTACAATACGGGCAACTTCAATATACAGTGCCTGTATTGCTCTACTGTCTAAGTCGTTTGGAGAATAATAATGAATTGGCGGAAAAAGGTTTATAAAATGTCAAGATTATATTCGACAGAATAAAAGCAAAGGAAAACGTACATATACTTTTTCGATTTGTTTTATTATCGATGTTAAGAATGAACAATTTGAAATACTAAAACATTGTGCTGATTTACATAAACAGAAATCCTACTTTGAATATTTTGTCCAACAAAGCGTAGGCATTCAAAAACGTGTTGTATATTAAGTGAAGTTCTGCTATTTTAGCTAGACCTAGATAACAATGCGCAGGAAGGACCAATTTCAAAGACCATTACCTGTCTGTAATACATATGAGACCTAGCTTGTGCTCATAGAATATCTTTCCTTTATCTATATATGTCTGGATTAATCTTGTGACCCATGGGTAACAATATACACCGCCCCAGGGTCACAAGATTAATCCAGACATATATAGATAAAGGAAAGATATTTTAACAAACGTGGTAAAGAACGGCGAGGTAATGCTACAAGACAAATATTTAAAACTCTACCTCTTGTATGTTCAGAAATGATTCAATATGTAACAACGTACTCTGGCGGGGCTAAAAGTTACCCCGGGTCACGATTTAAACAACATGGTAAAATACCATCAACTTATGCTACAGAATTAAATTAATTCTCAATCTCTTGTAGTTTCTAGGAAAAATTTAAAACAAAATTCAAAAACAATGTTCAATTCATTGTCAAACTGAAGCCACCGGAGAACACTCTGTCTTGTGGATTTTCAGAATTTGTTTTCAAGTTTACCCTATACAAGTCGTTTTTAAACATGATAACTATCTCTATACAAAATTTAAGCTCTTTTTGTCGGGTCATTTTTGATTCCATGGATTTCATTTGAACAAATATTATATGATCGTTTATACGAATATTTTAAGAAAAAAGCTATTGAAATATTTTACGCGTTTCTTGTCGGAATCGTTCGGCTATTTTAATGATGTCGGGTATCTTGGATGATGCCTTAATCTATTTGTAACACTCTTGAAATATATTAAGTAAAGCATCATTGATGAACAATTTCCTCAAAATTTCTTTTCATATTATGATATGAAAAGAAACGTCCTTTTTTTTAACTTGAAACATGTTTTTGAAAAACAATCTTCCTTTTCAGGTTTTCAGAAGATGCAATCATATACTCTTTTACGTTATCCATTTCTCGCACAACATATTATTTATGAACATATGGGGGATGTCTCATGAACAGACTAAATAATATAATACCGAGTGTGCTACATTATTCTATTGGTTGTGCATATTGCTCCCGAAGGCTCTCCCTTATCAGTATTTATTATACGATTAAAACCCATCTTTTCATTTGGTCCTCGTAAGATTTTTTAAACATCCAGATAGTTTGCGAGACTGTCAAATTACGTCGCCCAAACACTAGTCAAATTAAGAGAAACTAATGATATCGATTTTCAAACATGTCATTACAAACATTGATGCATAATGCGTGGTAGTATTTGACATGTTGGGAGAAAATGTGCAAAATGACATACCATAATAATCAGTAGGTGTATAGCTATCATCGACGTCATTCTGATAAAGGTATGAACTATCTGTAATATAAATTAATAAATGCAATGCATATTTGTTATATGTAATACTGGATTTGGGAAGTCATTAACTTTCTGTATGTTCTCTTTACAAAACAATGCATTCAACACACATAGAATGGAAACTGGAAAGCGTTTATAAAACACGGATGCCCAATTTTATCTCTATCGATGTCAGTCACATACAAACAGTTCAATACAGTGTGTAAGTAGGTAGAGATAATTCGCTCTGGCGTTCTTTTAGTAGGACATTTGTTGCTGTTTTTGAAGTGAATATCATATTTCCTTTCATCGAGAAATAATGTTTATATGTTCACCATGTTCACTATAAATAACAAAAGTTAGTGTTTAGGTTATGCCTTATATAATCAAAGTTTTTGTAGACAAACTATATTTTCGGAACCTAATAGGAACAATATGTAAACTATTGTTATTTTACCTCACAGTAACTTCTAAAATATTTAACCAATTTCAAGAAACTACGACTTTATTTATAATCCAATGCATTGATATTCATAAGAACTTTTTCAAAAGTAAAATGGCAAACTGAAATTGCCACTGAAATGACAACAACTCTTAAACGTGTTGACATATTTTCTAAAGCTATAGCTCATTTGCTTAGAAAAAAACAGTTGCTTTAACAAATTTGCAAGCAAATGGTATACATTAAACAGTTATTTTCTAAAACAAAGTAGTTTTGACAGTGAACTAAGTAGTTCCGGCATTGACATAATACATTTTATTTCACACGTATAAAAATCAAGTTTTATTTCGTTGTTATAATCCGCTATGTCATTTCTAACCATGAAGTTAAAAATATATTCACTAGAAACTGAACTAATGTATGAAATAAGTATTTGACAAATACAGCCTTTAATGTGATGACACGGTTGAATACTTTGTTTTTGGTTCTGGTCGTTTTATAGTTTAGCTCATTCTTTGCATATGTTGTACTAAAATGATTTGTCATGCTATGATCATATAATTTAACAGTTTTGCACCGTATATTACCTCTCATAAACATTGGCAATACAATCGAGTCTTTTTCTCTTGTGAATATGTTGATTTCACGGGATCCACTTTTCAGCTTTTATTGGCGCGTTTGTTTTAATGTTGTTTGGCGTCTGACAAAGTCGCCAGACTACAAATCAGTAGTGTTGTTACTGCCTGATCCGTTTGGATCATCAAGCCCAATATGTATGGCTTTCAGGAAGAATACCTCTTAAGCCGATGCCAGGGTGTCTGAGAGGTGTTACACATTATTATAAGTTTATCATACAGTCAGGGGTGTCACTTGTACGCGTTATTTTCGTAATACCTTAAAGGCGTTATTTTCCTCACAAAAACATCGGCAAATTCCAGCGTCATTATTTTGACCTTTGTTTCAAATTGACAGGAAAACCCGACATCTAAGCATATTTTATGACGTCTCCCTTAACTAACCAGTTGTTTACGAACAATGTACATACATATGTGCGCCGGAGAGCAGGTTTTGTTATCAAATTATCTCATTTTTTGCACCGTTTTGAGCGTTTGTTGACTATTTTCGTCACTTTTTTTTACGCTTTCTGATTTTTTCGACGCTATTTGACATTTTGCCAAGTTAGTTTCATGTGTTATCTTCATATGTTTGCATAAAATTTGGGACGCACATCCTTTTTCTTGAGACGCACTACGAAATTAGTTGATGCGTGTATACTCATAATAACGTAAATACGTTATACTGAGAGTTTATTTCGTTTATGGACGGTATGTTACAGATAACACTTTGGGTCATGTGCTTCACTAACATAGTTTAGCCTATTTACCTCTCCCTTGTCCGTTTGACATATTAGCCTGCGGCGACCTGATTACATTTAATTTATTTAAAAAGACTGCATTAAATAAGTACCTAACTTCTTCAGAATGTTTATATTGTCACAAGATAATAACCTAATACGTTGAAATGCAAATGCAGGCTGGACAAAAAGCATCTGAAATTGTCCTCTCTTTTTTCTTCCGTTTTTTGAAATGCCTTCTGCGGAAATAATTACATTTTAATGTCCAGACTCTATTGGACCCATCTGTTTAAGATACCTTATCGATTTTGTTGGTGAAGGGACTGTATTACACACAATGTAACCCAGGCTGGAAAAATAGAACCTTCTCAAGAGATGTATGTTCATTTGTTAATCAGTTAATATAATAGTTATTTGGTCTAAATAGTAAGGTACTAGCGTTGAGAGGCTGAATATCGGCATTCGAGGGCTGTCATGGCGCAGTCGGTAGCGAGACGGATTTGTATCCAGAGGCCCGGGTTCAATCCACCGTGGTGCCACTGAGGTCGTCGGTGTGCAAGACACTTTACCCTAGCCTCGTCCGTCGGATTGGGACGTAAACCGGGCGGTCCCGTGTATCGGTATATCCTCCGAGCACGTTAAAGAACCATTCTATTCGATAATAAGAGTAGGGCACGCTTCCCAGATTCTTATGTATCCGTCCCTTCCCTCTCGGGCGGCTCTACATAACCTGTGTTGATGACCCGTTAAACAACATTCAATTAAATTCAATTCAATCGACATAGCGTGGAATAAAATATTACTACTACAAAATACGGTTTACAGTTTGTCGATTATATGTACAGTACACTGCCACCTTCATTACCTTATGAAGTTACTTTTATCATGTACGTAGGCATGACATTACATATTATGAAAGTAATTATTGTTTTCATAAATAGTGTGTGTACACTTTTGATTGCAACATCAGATATGCATGTGTCCTGACTCAAATATTCCCTATCAAATATTAAATGACCTATGTTGGGAACATTTGGTAAATATATACATGATATAGTTTCTTGTTTTATATATACGTTAAACGATCGTAAAAGATGCGAAACAACCATGAACCGCAAATTCATGTGACATGGAGGCATGCTCGTATTGTATACTGCTAATCGGAAAATATCACAGTATGTTGTCAATATTGGCCATGCGCTCCTGGGCAATGACATGTACCACGCCAAAAGCAGTCACACCTGTTAACGATGGGGAATAACAGCAGTTTCTCTTTCTCCAAACTACACCTACGGTTTATGTCAGCGTGGAACGTGAAATCTAATTCGAACCTTCTTGCAAACAGCTCAAGAAAAGCAATAGCACAAACGCAAACACAACATCCCATATCCATGGCCATAATTAAAGTATAAATCTGTATGACCAGTAAAAATCGTCGTTACATATCCCACATCACTCTGATTACAAGTTCATTAATTGGACACATGGCAATCTTGAGTTTTATATCAGGCATTATTACAATTAGTACAGTGATTTATTAATCTTGTATCATTTTGACTTTAAAACTGTTTGCATATAATTACATGAAAATTTGAGAATTATATTTCTTTCATTAATTTACACATTTTTAAACTACATATTTGTTACAATATTATCAAAAGTCAATAATATGCAAAAATGCTTTGCTTTGAACTTTTCTACGAAATAATATTAATGATTGACCAATTTCTAATTAACAGAAAAACTAATGGTACGACGTGATTTTTTTAAAAATCAAGATTGCCGTGTGTGCCTTTAAGTATAAATACGGTCGAGCTGTAAAAACGGTCATTACGTATCCCACATCGCCCTGATTACAGCTGGCAACCTGTAAAACCAATTGTTACGTATTCCACATTATCCTGAGTTCAAGCCGAATAAATATAAAAACGATCGACCTGTAAACACGGCCGTTACGTATCCATCACCCCGATTACAAGTCCGTTCAGTATAAATACGGTACGCCGTGAGTTATTGCCTTGTGTGCCGTTAAGTATAAATACGGGCGAGCTGTAAAAACGGTCGTTTCGTATCCCGCATCACCCTGATTTCAACTCCAATAAGTATAAATACTAGCGACCTGTAAAAATGATTGTAACGTATCCCGCATCACCCTGATTACAATCATTGAAGTATAAATACGGGCAAGCTGTAAAATCTGTCGGTCGTTACGTATCTCGCATTACCCAGATTACTACCCTATTCAGTCTTAATATGGGCGACCTGTACACCTGAACAACGGTGGTTACGTATCACAGATTATCCTGGTTAAAACCCACATAAGTAAAATACGGGCGACTTATAAAAACGACCGTTACGCATTACCCCGATTACAAACCCGTTAAGTACGGGAGAGCTGTAAACACGGTCTTTACGTATCCCACATCACCCTGATTACAACGGGTGACCTGTAAAACCGGTTCATTATCCTGAGTTCAAGCCGAATAAATTTAAATACGAGCGACCTGTAACAACGGCCGTTACGTATCCATCACCTCGATTACAAGCCCGTTCAGTATACATAAGGGCGAGCTTTAAAAACGGTACGCCTTGAGTTTTCTTAACAGATTGCCTTGGTTGCCGTTAAGTATAAACACGGGCGAGCTGTAAACACGGTCGTTACGTTCCCCGCATCACACTGATTACGAACCCATTAAGTTTAAATATGGGCGACCAGTATAAGCGGTCGTTACGTATCCCACATCATCCTGATTACAACCCCAATAAGTATAAATACGGGCGACTTATATCAATAGTCGTTACGTATCCCACATTATTCTGATTACAACCCCACTAAGTATAAATACGGGCGACCTATAAATATGGTTGTTACGCATCCCGCATCACCCTGATTACAACCCCATTAAGTGTAAATACGGGCGACCTGTAAAAACGGTCGTTACCTATCCCGCATCACACTAAAATCAAGCCAATATGGAAGGTCTCATAGACCAAAAACTGCTTTATTTTCAATTTTAAATCTACAGGATCTATATAATATAATATAGACATGTATATATATATATTCATGTGTATCAACATTTAAAATGATATGCTAACCACATTAATATTTATACTAATATGCATGACTATTAAATCTTTATTAGATTCATACATCATTGCTAATTTAGAAAATATACATTATCATTCTTCATATGTAGTTATTTATTATTCAATTTTACTTAAATTTAGAACGTATTAAAAACAGGAGGTATTGCAGCAGCATACAGATAAGCAAGTCAGTATACTGCTCTTTATTTAAGTTTAGTAGTTATTTCACAGATGATAATCATGATTATGAATGGCTTTGAGAATATATATTTAGTAATTGTCCTGTATTTGGATATAATGACAATACATTGAATTGAACTTAATGAATATGTGATATAGAACATTATCGTTTATCCTATTTTTTTATACTAATTTCTTTCTTGCTACTCAAAAATCGAATGCCACGTGTGGCCTAAACTATTTTAGTACCGTTAGTAGTAGTAGTAGAGTATTACTTGGGTTTGTGCAATAATTGTTACTTATTTTCTTTTCGAAGTACTGAAATGGCAGCGGACACAAATGGCACGACGACTGGAATTAGTCACAACCCTAGCATAACAATATAATGCAGTTATTATTCGAGTAACCCTCCCCGCTACCAATTTCCCTCCACCCCCCCCCCCCCCCCCCGCACAACACCCCCTCACTACTTGTTGACATCATTATTTTTCATGCCCATACCTATGAATTCAGAGCACAAAATCACAGTTTGATAATTGTTGCCATAATGAATAAATATGTTTTAGTTCTGTAATTTTTAAATTACCCCCCTTTTTGTGTGCGTTCTACTTTGGACTAAGGTGCGTTATAACAAGTCACACTTCACGCTATGCAAAATTAAATTATGTTATTAATGTTTTATCTATAATGACATTGACGTTGGCATTTGGTCGTTGTAATTAGAGTCTGGACAGTTGAATGAATGAAAATGAATGAAATGAATGATTTGTAATATGTGTCTCATGCTGATATTAATATATCTCGAATACTTATTTTTTCCTTTACCTGTTTACCCTGGTTACATTTAAATAAATCAATTGTTAAGTATTCAATATTTCGTCTTATTATAATACACGTTTTTATATTTTACTCATCATATATAATTATAATAATGTATATTGTTCATTAATTAACCATGAAACTCTTAAATTAATCTTATCAATAAGATGTTATGAGCTTGGGTATCTTTATTTAAAACCTTTATTAATTTAAAGTTTAGTGCTAAACTCATGTCTGAGACGCTTATAGCATTCTGACCCACTATATTGTAAAACAATGTGTATACAGGATTGAGAAAAGATGTCTATGCAGTTAATTTCAAATAGCCCATGGCTCCGCCAACTACTGTGCCAATTTAGCAGTCGAAAAGAATGCGTGAACATCTTCCTTTACATGTATGCCGCAAAACCGTATTGCCAATGTCTGAGCGGTCTTTAGCAAATGATCGATTGAGTCCATGGCTGTCTTTAATAGCCGCCAGCCGTCTATATTCGCCGTCTTTTTTGAGTTGGCTGTTACATTATTTGTTTATGGAATTATTTCATCATATGAAGGAAACCTGAACTAACTAAAAATCCTGGCATTAATAAGAACCAAAAACAGGAGATTGCATGTAATTATAGACCCATGTTTATTTGCGAATAGAATCCCCGCGGACTCACAAACAATATATCTCGCTTTGCACGATCACTAATGGTAGCTGCCTGTCAAAACAAAGTAACCGCTGGTTTCAAAAAATAGAGACAGCCATATATATATATATATATTATGCACGTGTTATTTGAAGTCTTTTCTGTGGACACCGACCCATGCACGTCGGGGGTAGGCACTGCAACACTACTGGATGTCCCTTGTCATGATTCCAGGCAGTGTTGTGGCCCTCCGATCGGTGTCGTCTCCATTGTCCCGCTCGCCAGGATACATCGTCGGGAACAACATCGAAGTGAAGCAGTTAAGTTGAGCGTCGGCATGCCTGCATGTGGAATCCCACGAATATTTGGTGTGGTATATGTGGGCTTTGTACATATAGAATGAAAGAGGCCGACGACTCAGCGGCTGAACGGATCAAACATGGGGAACACCGACGAGGTTCATGGAGCAAAGGAGACATGCGTAACTTGTGTGACAGTATCGGTTGCAAGAAGCGGGGTTGCCCACAAAACAGACCTCAGGCCCCACCATAGCGGATGTAGGCGCACCATCACCTAGTGGGGCCGCGAGCACACTTCAACGCCGCAGCGACAACTACATAGAGCGAAAGTGAAACGACATCTCACACCTTCAATCCACAAGCCGCAAACTGTCTGCTGTACATAATACTATACCATATTCGCTACATATTCGCTGCATCCTTAACATATCAAAGGATGTGTGTTTTTCCTCGGATGAGGTCAATTTATGCAAAACATTTACTTGTTCAGATCTAGCGTCCTAAAACACATTTAAACAGCGGGTATACAGGTATACAGGTATTAATTCTCTGCGCCGATCCTTCCGTATGCATTTTGGATATTTATATACGCCTATTTATTATGAGTATAAGAACTGAGGTTCTAGGTAGGTAGCAAAATTGGTATATTCAAGTTAAACTATAGTTTACCGTAGCTCCAATGGATTTCCTTTATTCTTGATTTTGATATAATTTTCACATGCGCATATTTCAGTCGTGCTATAAATTACAGGGTTCGGCAGTTATACCATGTTCTACTAAAATTAACACGCCCGTTGTTGTAATGTTTACACAACCCCATCAATCAATATGTTAATTACCGCATTTACTGTCTATGGTACAAATGAATGGAGTGATCATTGTCCTGTTTCCTTTGGATTGATTTGTAATGTTAAACGTAAGGTTGCTACTATGAACAGTAAATTTCGATATAAATGGTCTAGTGATTTAAAGAATGATTTCAGAGCGGATTGATTTCTCGATTAACTGATTTGATTAGTGTGACGATCAATATAGATATTTCGGACAGGTCGTCAATAAATTCTGTAGTTTGTAATTTACAAATATTTTGCGTGATGTTGCCGATCACTTTTTTGTAGAAAGGTTTTTAATAATTGTGACCCTACTTTTACTGACGAACCAATGGTAAGAAAAAAGGAGATGGTTTGATGCGGAATGTATTCAAGCGAAACAACGATATAGTGAAGCATTGTGCATATTTAATCGATGTAGATCTAACTTTAGTAGGGAAACAGTTTTGTATATTAAAACAGGAATATAAGGATATTATTAGGAAAAAACGTAGGGCTTTTGAATTAAAGAAATTGTCAGATATCGAGAAGTTAGGCATTCAAACTCTAAGGAATTCTGATTTTTTTTTAAAAATAGTAATAAAAAGATTAGTCATAATATACTATTGTGTCGTTTTATGATTATTTTTCTGGACTTGGAAATGATATATTGAATATAAAAAAATGATGATGCAGAGGCATTTGCTATTGAATCATGATTTTGATAATTTGGATGGTGCAGATGAACAGCTAGATAGGCCGATAACTGAATCTGAAATATTAGAAGCTGTTAAAAACCTTAATCGTGATAAATCTACTGGTACTGGATTTTTTAATGAATGAATATTTTATAGAATCTATTGATATTTTATCGTCACATATTTGTGACATATTTAATTCCATTTTGACAGTGTTTTTTTTCCAGAAAAATGGACAGAGGTGTCATGATACCGTTACATAAAAAGAGAGATAAAAATGATGTAAACAACTATAGGGGTATTACATTAGTCAGCTGTTTAACCTAAACTGTTTACATCGATATTATGTAAACGCATAGTTACCTTTTGTGATGAAAATAATACACTGTCCGATGCACAATTTGGATTTAGAATGGAAGATCTACAGTTGATGCATTATTTGTGTTGTTAACCGTTATTCAGAAATATGTTAACGAGAATAAAAGGTTATATTGTGTATTTGTTGACCTTAAAAAAGCATATATTTATAGAAATGCATTGTGGTCAAAAATATCTAATCAGGGAATTCAAGGTAAACTATGCAGAATAATAAGAGATATGTATTTAAAGATAAAGTCTTGTGTCAGGTATTGTCAAACTTATTCTGAATTCTTCGAATATGCGGTAGGTTTACGTCAAGGGGAGGTAATCTCTCCAATCTTATTTTCTCTGGTTCTTGAAGACTTAGAGTCGTTTTTGCAACAAGATATAAATTCTGGTTTAAAGATAGGTGATATTGTTTTAATGTTACTTCTTTTGCTGATGATATGGTTATCCTTGGAAATTCACCAGAAGATATACAGAGTAGCCTTGATTTGTTAAATTGTTATTGTAAAAAATGGAGTCTTGAAGTGAATACGCTTAAAACTAAAGTTACGTTTTTTAGGAAAAGAGGTAGTCTATTACCAAATGAGGAATTCACTTATAATAACAGTAAATTAGAAGTAGTTGATGATTTTAATTATTTGGGTACCGTGTTTAATTATACTGGTAATGTTTCACGTAACCGAGAACAGTTAGTTGGTAAAGCTTTGAAAGCCCTTAATGTTTTATTAGTAAATTGTCGTAAATATAAACTTAAACCTAAATTACTTTGTCAACTTTTTGATGTATTTGTTGGCTCAGTCTTGGTTATGCATCGGAAATATGGGGCTTTAGTAAGTCTAAAGAAATTGAAAGAATATACTTAAAATTTTGTAAGAAAATATTAAATGTTAAAGTAAGTACTTGTACAG
>JAWPHD010019824.1:0-34064 GCA_037043455.1 Cyrtodaria siliqua | reverse complement strand
GACCGGACAGGCTGTGGACCCTATGATGACGTCTACCTAAAGTCCAAAAGGACGGCGACGACGACGGCCTTTTATGCTACTGACCGCTCCAAGGCGGTAGCCCTATTGTCAACCCTGTTTGTATTTATGACGTCATATGCCTTTATTCCTCATTAACATTGCCATTCATGTTTGTCTTTTTGCGTGTTTTGGGGTTTACTGTGTTCTGTGAAAGCTGCATTTCCTGTTCGACATTTATACTTATTCTAAGTATGAAAGGGGCCATAATTCTGTCAAAATAAAAGCAGGAGTTATGTCCCCTGACTTTATGGTGTCATGTAATGATGCTGAATACATGTGTGAAGATTTAATCCATTGTGTAAAGTGGTTTGGAAGATACAAACTTACATACAAACTGTAACCAAGCTTACCAAAGGTCCACTCTCATACTCTTTTACATACCAATTTTAACCAAGTTTTCTAAGTATAAAAGAGGCCATAATTCTGTCAAAATAAAAGCAAGAGTTATATCACCTAACTCTGTGGTGTCATCTAATGATGCTGATAACATGTGTGAAGTTTCAATCCAATGTGTAAAGTGGTTTGGGAGATACAAGCTTACATACGCACTTTAACCAGACGATCAAGTGATGATAATAGCTCTTTTTTTCCTTCGAAAATGTCGGGTTAAAAAGTATCTTTACCTAAAGGCGTGTTCTGTCAAAATACAGCTAAATCTGAATTACAGTATGATCTTAGATTGAAACGGTCAAAGATTTCGGACAAACAGTGCATTGCTTATATAGTATATATACATTATGTCGGACATCGTCTAGAGATTTACACAATATGTGACGTCATTGAGACTTAGTCCAGGTTTATCTCTATGTTCACTTTCTTCAAGGGTTTGTAGCGACACAGCTAAATCATCTTTATTATTGAGAGTTCTGATCATTTAAAGGTTCTGTTGAAGCAGGTATGAAAGCTGCCATTTTGAGAGATATGACATCGCAGTTATAAATGATCATATATGGAATATTTATAATTTATAAAATATGAAATTTAGATTTATAAGAAAACGAAAATGATGGCAACTGTATGAAAAAAATATGTATACTTAATGGCAATAATGCTTTATATGTCCAGTGAAGTGTTTTGCATTAATTTGCAGTGGTTTATCTTGCTTTAAATGATAAGTATCAACATACCATATATGGTAATTTGGAACTATGGTGTCATAGGTCCCAAAATGGTGACTCCCATATCCGTTTTAAAACAAACTTCAAAATGTCGTATATTTTATGTTTATCATCCAATTTTGATAATTCTTTCACCTTTCTCCAGGTCAGAACAATCAATAATAGAGCTTGTTTGGCTGTGTCGCTACATTCCCTTCAAGTTTTCGTTTAGAACTACTATAGCAAAAGACTACAATCATGTAAAAGTCCGAATAGTCTAGATTAACTTTATTTACGGTTATTATTTCAATTTATACATAAGCATATTTAAGAATGTGTATCAGAAGAATTTGTTCTCAAGGCTCCTATCTTAAACAGTGTGCGACCGATTCTCCTCCTAACAGGCTGGGACCCCCTTTGTATAGCAGGATACAGTTCAAAATTCTGTCCAATCACGTGTACTTTGTGTACTGCGCATGATCTTCAAAATTGGCCCAAAAGTAGCCAAAAACTACTTTCAGACATTGGATCTCAACTTTTTGGAGAATAATTAACATGGTTCCTGGACCGGAGCTTATACATTTTTGATGTCACAAGCTCCCTCAGGCTATGAGTAGCTCAACAATAGAGTAAACCGAATAATTAACTGGATGCAGGTAAATAGTGTATCAAGTTCCCCTTTGTTCGAAAGATCTCGGTGAACTGCTTAGCGAGTTTCATAAGCATACTTAGGTCATTAGTAGCTAAATATATAGCCAATTGAAGTGGCCCATGGTGTGATAGTTTTTGCAGTCACTGTAGAGTATCTCTAATGTGTATTTATAACTCAATCATTGTCTAGTAGCTTGTTACAGTTAACTACATATTTACCCCCGAGCCTAAAAGACGACAGAGCCTTCCCTAATGGACTCATAATATATCTCAATCATTGCCCCCTGTCCTAGTGGACATCTCATGACTGATATCTGACCAATGACCTTGTATAATAAAGACTATATCACAGAACCAGCTAAAAGGCATTCTGGTTTTTCGACGATGCAAAGACAACGTGTTAATCACAAGCCAAGAAGAACATGACCCAAAACTTTACCAAGCTTGAAAGATAAATGGACAGGTACAAAACAAAAAGCTAGTAAACTTTTTTTCTACCACTTTCTCGGATAAAAATTGATAATCGATGACCGCTCTCTTACATCTTAGTCAAAAAGGGGGATAATTCAAGTAAACTACGTCACATATTTATAAATAATATTGTATAATGCGATGAAACATGTGTGCTTAGTTTGAGAGCTTTTGGACAATTCGTTTTTGAGAAATGAGGAAAAACACAACTTTAACCAAAAACTTTAACCAAAACGTAACTATTTACTAAGCTATACATAAAACATGTCTTTTCATAAAATAGTGATTTGATGTGTGATTCAAGATTACTTCAAACTAAAGGCTACCTGCAAGATATTTTCTATAATAGTATCATAAGGTATGTTGCGGCGATTAATGAATGTTATTGTGTTGCATTATTACAATCGATCAGTCGATGATGATGGCCGAAAGAATCACCAACTGTTGTCGCAACATGAGGCATGAAAACGGAATACCATGGTTTGGAATTGAATGGGCGGGTTCAAGTACATGATATTCATTTCCAGTAATTATCTTCTTCTCCATTAATGTCATTTTGTACTCATCACCTTTCCCCATGTCAACCCTGTATGCCTTTGGCTGGCTTGTAAAATACCATTCATTACAATCGATGATCTTAATTGGCCAGAGTATGCAGAAGTGATACATGCAAATATATAATGTCAGAGAATATCACACAGGCAAAGATTACACAGAAGTGATACATGCAAATATATTGTATAATTTCAGAGTACATGTATATCGCACAGGCAACTATTACACAGAAGTGATACATGCAATTTCAGAGTATATCACACAGGCACAGATTACACAGAAGTGATACATGCAAATATATTGTATAATTTCAGAGTGTATCCCACAGGAACATATTTCACAGAAGTGATACATAGAGAATAATAAATGGGTATTTTCATATCACACCCTATATCAGGCCTGAGACGCCATATCAAACCGAGAGCTTAAGCTCGAGGGCTGATATGGGTCGAGGGCCTGATATAGGGTGTGATATCAAAATACGCATTTTTTTATTCTATTTATCATATGCTTGAGCTTTGTCGAAATTCAACTTCAGCTCACTCACTACGCTGTTTTACAAGGAGAAAAAAAAGAGTTTAGATCTAGTCCAATCTGATGTGCTCATGTCTGTCGCGTAAGTGGTACACAACATTTATTTTTGTCCGAAATCTTATTGAAAATGAATTCCATTGTATTTGAAATTTTCTAATCAAGGTGAATTGTCATAAGTGGTTATTTTATCCACGGATAATGATTCTATAGCCATTAATCTGCCGCGAAAACGGGATGGAAGTAACTAATGAAACGCAGACGACAGACAATACCCGTGACAAATCGTATACAACAGAGCTAATCGGTTATTTCCGTATCACTCCGGTAAAACAAGAGGCCCAAGAGGGCCTGTGGACGCTCTACTGGCTAAAACAGCTCTTATAGATTTAGATAGATACAGCTAGATATAGCTCTCTTCTCCTATAGATTTAACAAAGGAAAATACAATAGAGCATTTTTCAACAAATCAAGGGCCATAACTCTGTTATTACTAACAAGATCTTGCTGGATTTCGAAATTGTCCAAGATTTCATTGATATACCACGCTTTGCACAACTAGACATCATACTGAGGCTTCCTGCCAAATTTCGTAGAAATCCAACAAGCCGTTTAAGAGGAGTAGCGCCAACAAGAAATTTAAAATAAAAATGTCAAAAAGCCATAACTCCGTCAAAAATCAGCGAACTGGAACAAAAGCGTGATATGCACAACTAGACATTTTACCGATGCTTCCTGTCAAGTTTCGTCGAAATTCAAAAAGGCATTTAGGATGACTGGCGCCGACAAGAAATTTTAAAGTATGTGTCAAGTAATTAAAAAGATAATGAAAAAAAAATTAAATTTTTTTTCAAATCAATCAAAAATTTTTTTAAAAAAATGAAACAATTTAAAAAGATAATTATTTAAAAAAAAAAAAAAAAAATTGAAACAATTTAAAAAAAAAAATCAAATCAAATTAAACCCGGGGCGCGTCCAAATTTGACACCAGGGTCACCATTTGAACAAACTTGGTAGAGGACCATAAGCTGATGCTACATGTAATACATAAGAGCTCTGTGCCATGTGGTTCCAGAAAAGAAGATTTTTTTCAGTTTTTGCCTATACAAGCCTAAGTAAAACTGTGACCCCCAGGGAGGGGCCAAATGTTACCAATGGGTCACCATTTCAACAAACTTGGTAGAAGACCATAAGCTATAGCAAATGCAAAATATTAAACTTCTGGCTCTTGCAGTTTCAGAAGAAGATTTTTTAAGGTTTTCCCTATACACGTCTATGTAAAACATGTGACCCTTGGGGCGGGATCAAATGTGACCTGAGGGTCACCATTTGAACAAACTTGGTAAAGGACCATAAGCTTATAGCAAATGCAAAATATTAAACCTCTGGCTCTTGCAGTTCCAGAGAAGAAGATTTTTTTCAGTTTTTCCCTATACAAGCATTTATGTAAAACTGTGACCCCCGGGGCGGGGCCAGATGTGACCCCAGGGTCACCATTTGAACAAAATTGATAAAGGACCATAAGCTTATAGCAACAGCAAAATATTAAACCACTGGCTCTTGCAGTTTCAGAGAAGAAGCTTTTTTAAGTTTTTCTCTATACATGTCTATGTAAAACATGTGTCACTTGGGGCGGGGCCAAATGTGACCCCCAGGGTCACCATTTGAACAAACTTGATAAAGGACCATAAGCTTATAATAAATGTAAAATATCAAACCTCTGGCTCTTGTAGTTTCCGAGAAGAAGATTTAAAAAAACAAACTCCTATATAAGTCTATGTAAAACTGTGACCCTCAGGGCGGGGACAAATTTGACCCCAGGGTCACCATTTGAACAAACTTGGTAGAGGACCATAAGCTGATATTACATGTAATACATGAGAGCTCTGTGCCATGTGGTTTCAGAGAAGAAGATTTTTTTCAGTTTTTCCCTATACAAGCCTATGTAAAACTGTGACCCCCGGGTTGGAGCCAAATGTGACCCCCGGGTCACCATTTGAACAAATTTGGTAGAGGACCACAAGCTTATAGCAAGTGCAAAATATTAAACCTCTGGCTCTTGCAGTTTCAGAGAAGAAGATTTTTTAAGTTTTTCCCTATACATGTCTATGTTAAACATGTGACCCTTGGGGCGGGGCCAAATGTAACCCGAGGGTCACCATTTGAACAAACTTCGAAAAGGACCATAAGCTTATAGTAAATGCAAAATATCAAACCTCTGGCTGTTGAAGTTTCCGAGAAGAAGATTTTAAAAAAAAAATCCTATATAAGTCTATGTAAAACTGTGACCCCCGGGGCAGGGACAAATTTGACCCCTGGGTCACCATTTGAACAAACTTAGTAGAGGACCATAAGCTGATGCTACATGTAATACATGAGAGCTCTGTGCCTTGTGGTTTCAGAGAAGAAGATTTTTAAAAGTTTTTTCCTATATGTCTATATGAAAAACATGCAAAACCTCAATATACAAACTTTAGACCCCCGGGACACGGCCATTTTTGACCCCGGGGACTTTATTTGAACAAAATTGATAGTCTAGGCGTTGGCGATCATTTTAAAAGAAAAACTGTTGAAATATGTCCAGCGGTTCTGAAGAAGAAGATTTTTTAAGGTTTCGACCATATATGGTAATGGCAGCCATCTTGGATGTAGCGCTGACCTAATTTTAACAAATCTAAAAAGCATTCATCTAAGTATCATCCACGTGAAGTTTGGTCAAAATTAGCCAAGCGGTTTCTGAGGAGAAGTCGTTTGAAGAAAAGTTAACGGACGACAGACAGACGACGGACGACAGACAACCCACCATCCCATAAGCTCTGCTGGCCAACGGCACTAATGATCGAGATGAACATTCGGTTATTTCCGTGATATGACATTTTTTTACCCTATATTTCATGCGTGCAATAAAGCTTTATTGCTCGGCTTTATTGCCTTATTGCTCGGCTTTATTGCCCGGCAACGAAATCCTGATGAATATGACTAGCTAGGTCTATGTCGTATCGTATATTCAAAAACAACGTATTTATAGGGAAGTATGTGATAAATGCAAGTATACTGTATAATTTCAGAGTATATCACACAGTCACAGATTACACAGAAGTGAGACATGCAAATATATTGTATAATGTCAGAGTATATCACACAGGCACAGATTACACAGAAGTGATACATGCAAATATATCACACAGAGGTGATACATGCAAATATATTGTATAATTTCAGATTATATCACACAGGCACAGATTACACAGAAGTGATACATGCAAATATATTGTATAATTTCAGAGTGTGTCACACAGGCACATATCACACAAAAGCGATACATGCAAATATATTGTATAATTTCAGAGTATATCACACTGACAAAGATTACACAGAAGTGATACATGCAAATATATTGTATAATTTCAGAGTCTATCACACAGGCACAGATTACACAGAAGTGATACATGCAAATATATTGTATAATTTCAGAGTATGTCACACAGGCACCTATCACACAGAAGCGATACATGCAAATATATTGTATAATTTCAGAGTATATCACACAGGCACAGATTACACAGAAGTGATACATGCAAGTATATTGTATAATTTCAGAGTATGTCACACAGGCACATATCACACAGAAGCGATACATGCAAATATATTGTATAATTTCAGACTATATCACACTGACAAAGATTACACAGAAGTGATACATGCACATAAATTGTATAATTTCAGAGTATATCACACAGGCACAGATTACACAGAAGTGATACATGCAAATATATTGTATAATTTCAGAGTATATCACACAGGCACAGATTACACAGAAGCGATACATGCAAATATATTTCAGGTATAATTTCAAGACATTCACTACTTAAACCTCAGTGGATTCTTCACAAATGTATCATCGAGAAAGGTAAACTATGTACAACATTTATCATTATCATTAACATAACATTAAAAGCAACCGTGTCAGTGAAGAAAAAATAACAGAAAAATATACAAGAACGGTTTTACGTTAGCGTATACATAGCTGCTGAGTGGAAAAAAACATTATCTTGTAAAAATCACCAAAAAAAACAACACCCCCAATGTTTTACTTCTCAGGAGACTGTTTATTTGGCATAAATTGTTGTTATATCATTTGACTGGGTCTCTTTTCCTTTTAACATTGGGCGCCACCCGCCCCGATCCCCGCCCCCTACACTAAAATCTGAAAAGTTGTGAAAATGCATGAGTAAAAAGTGTTTTGTTGGTTGTCCACATTTTTTTTAAGTTGCCCTATATAGATCGCACTCACGAGCACAGTTTTGAGCTGATAATGTGCTCCTAACAAACACTTGTAATGACAAAAAAAAGTCAGCTGTGCTCGAACGTCTCTGTGGTCGAATGGTTAACGACGTTGCGTTGTAAACCTTCGCCTTTCACAGCTGCTGGTTCGAATCCCACTGAGCTCGACTTGTAAGTGAGGAAGTGTCGATTCTTACGGATGTCGGGAGATGTACAGTACTGCCCAGGAAAAGTGGGTGGTCTGCCTCCACCACAAAAAAATCGACCGTCATATATAACCTTACATGTGTTGAAATGACGTAAAACACCATACAAATCTGTAATATCAGAACCAAAACTGACCGAAAACTGCTGGACTGAACAAAAATGTCAATTTCTTTTTAATAAACGGCCTACTTTTTGAGGCTCTTAAACTCGTTTAGAGCTTTTAACGTTACGTTTAATGAGTTTTAATAATGATTCGGTCCATTTGTAGCTAAAATAAATATTCAACTTTTATGGATTAAACACTTTAATATTTGGGACCGATTTTGCTTCTCATTATACCTAGTCCTTTCAGTTTTAAAAACTCTCATCGAACGGAACTACTTCATTGCGATCTCTGAAATACTTGTTAGCGGAGGTTTTACTTCTGATTTTCAAAACAAATTTCTGCCATGCATACCGAAATATATCATCTGAGCTGATGACGTTGGTGTCCGTTCTTACATCATGTATACACGTGAGGAGTGTAGACATGATAATTGAAAAAAGGAAAAAAGACGTGAAAGTCACGAATGTAAAGAAATATGCCTTAGCCAGAATTGGGTCCGTTTCATTCATCTCGTCGTAACGATTTTTACCAATCAGGGTCATGAAAAGTGAGGTCAGACTGGTGTAGACGTTCATATAAGGCATCAGTTTCGATCCAAACAAGAGATAACCAAGCATCGAGAACACGGTCAGTACATAGCCGAACAGCAAACCGAGCCACAACAGATACGAAGCCAACTTGGAGAACACAGACGAGATAATGTAGATACTTTTGTTGCCCTCCAAAATCTTAAGGATTCGGATGGTAGCTAGAAAAACAGACGTTGCGAGTAAATATACCACTGACTGATCCCAAAATGTTACCAAATGAAAATCAACAAAGTTACGCCGGTTTTCCTCAAACTTCATAATCGTGGACGATGCATATTTGTACCTTATATAGTAGACGACGACAACAGAGACGCAGATTATAAACTGCAAAGAATCGATGATGACCCAAAACTTTTTGAAAGATTGACATCTGTTGTTGAATACGACGAAAGCTATTCGGATTCCGAGAAATATAGTGTAAATTACGCTTGCAATTTCACAGATGAAAATGTAGGCTCCAAACGAACCTACATGTTGATAAACCCGTGAAGGCAATACCGAAAACGATGCAAATGCACCGCCAGTAGGCATGAACTCCGTCAGGAATTGGCTATACACGAACAGGTTGACATTTGCGCAGTATACCGTGAACTCCAAAAGAACTGCACGTGTATTTCCATCAATCCATACATTGCTGTATAACTCCTGAATGGTTTCGATGCTGAAATCTCTGTTGATATCGAGGTCTGCGACATATCCGTTGATGCTGTAGGTGGAAATATGACCAAATGTCGGCAAAGCCACTTCGAGGGATTGCTTTCGTGAATATTTCCAAGCTGACTCGCTGCGACTACTAGTGTTTGACCAACATGGTGTACTTTTCCAGCCGACACAAAACTCTCCATTCTCTTCCCTTGCCGTGGTATAAGCTTTTTGACAATCTGCGGTATTTACCATTGGAATGTGACACGGCTCTAGAATAGAACACTGAATGTTAGAAAATGCGTCTTTCGTCATATCCACTAAACTCATATGGTCAGTGATTGCGTATAAAGTTTCCGTTGAGTAAATCGTTTATAAAAGGGACGTATGCAATACAAGGTAAGCAACAGTTAGAACATAATACCACTGCCGATCGACCTACATATAAGTATACTACATTATGTTTGAATAGTGTTTTCGTCATGTTTAGCAAATGTTAAGTCATATATGACGGTCCATTTTTTGTGCGTCTAAACCTTGCTCGCCTCTCACCGCTGCGGGTTAGCGTTCCACTATGAGCTCAACTTGTCAAGTGAGAAAAATGTCGATTCTTACGGATGGCGGGAGATATACAGTACTGATTCTACTCAGGAAAAATGGAGTGGTCTGCTTCTATCACCAAAAAAAATCAAAAAAATCGACAGTCATATATGGCCTAACATGTGCTAAAAACAACGAAAAACACCATTTAGACAAATAAGACATTCGAAAATGGCAAAATCTATATAGTTTCAGTTTTTGATGCAGGTTTATTTATTGATCAAAATGTTACCTCCTGTCAATAATCTCAAATAGACACTTAGATGGTCATTTTAAAGTGAAAATATATGGTTTATATTGATGTATTTATTTATTAAATGTACACGACCTTATTTTTGATATTTTTATGATACGTTGTCGTACTTTTCTGCGAGTGTGTATGGATGCCTTACCTGTTTTGATTCTAAACTGCCGGAGTCTAGGTGGTCCCAGTCTATAGGACTGGAAACCAGATAAATATTCTCTCATGGTCCAATGTAGACCCTCGCCGTCTAAATACGTCTCCGGAAACAATGCAGGTATAGCAGTGCAGTTGAGCCACTGATAAAACTCACGAACTGAGGATATCTGAAATGATGAAAAAATGAAGGTGATTAAGTATCAAGACATCTAAAACAGTGATAGCATACAATCTTGATAACATATACTGTTGCTATTCATGTATGTATATACTCCAATGTCTTATTTGTATTCTCAACATATACTGTTGCTATTCATGTACACACGCCAATGTTATATTTGTATTCTCAACATATACTGTTGCTATTCATGTATGTATATACCCCAATGTTACATTTGTATTCTCAATATATACTGTCGCTATTCATGTATATACCCCAATGTTACATTTTATTCTCAACATATACTGTTGCTATTCATGTGTATACTCCAATGTTACAGTTGTACTCTCAACATATACTGTTGCTATTCATGTACACACCCCAATGTTACATTTGTATTCTCAACATATACTGCTGCTATTAATGTACACACGCCAATGTTACATTTGTATTCTCAACATATACTGCTGCTATTAATGTACACACGCCAATGTTATATTTGTATTCTCAACATATACTGTTGCTATTCATGTATGTATATACCCCAATGTTACATTTGTATTCTCAATATATACTGTCGCTATTCATGTATATACCCCAATGTTACATTTTATTCTCAACATATACTGTTGCTATTCATGTGTATACTCCAATGTTACATTTGTACTCTCAACATATACTGTTGCTATTCATGTACACACCCCAATGTTACATTTGTATTCTCAACATATACTGCTGCTATTAATGTACACACGCCAATGTTACATTTGTATTCTCAACATATACTGCTGCTATTAATGTACACACGCCAATGTTATATTTGTATTCTCAACATATACTGTTGCTATTCATGTACACACGCCAATGTTATATTTGTATTCTCAACATATACTGTTGCTATTCATGTATGTATATACCCCAATGTTACATTTGTATTCTCAATATATACTGTCGCTATTCATGTATATACCCCAATGTTACATTTTATTCTCAACATATACTGTTGCTATTCATGTGTATACTCCAATGTTACATTTGTACTCTCAACATATACTGTTGCTATTCATGTACACACCCCAATGTTACATTTGTATTCTCAACATATACTGCTGCTATTAATGTACACACGCCAATGTTACATTTGTATTCTCAACATATACTGCTGCTATTAATGTACACACGCCAATGTTACATTTCTATTCTCAACATATACTGTTGCTATTCATGTGAATACCCCAATGTTACATTTGTATTCTCAACATATACTGTTGCTATTCATGTGTATACCCCAATGTTACATTTGTATTCTCAACATATACTGTTGCTATTCATGTACACACCCCAATGTTACATTTGTATTCTCAACATATACTGTTGCTATTCATGTACACACCCCAATGTTACATTTGTATTCTCAACATATACTGTTGCTATTCATGTACACACCCCAATGTTACATTTGTATTCTCAACATATACTGCTGCTATTAAGGTACACACGCCAATGTTACATTTGTTTTCTCAACATATACTGTTGCTATTCATGTGCACACCCCCAATGTTACATTTGTATTCTCAACATATACTGTTGCTATTCATGTATATACCCCAATGTTACATTTGTATTCTCAACATATACTGTTGCTATTCATGTGTACACCCCAATGTTACATTTGTATTCTCAACATATACTGCTGCTATTCATGTGTACACCCCAATGTTACATTTGTATTCTCAACATATACTGTTGCTATTCATGTGTATACTCCAATGTTACATTTGTTTTCTCAACATATACTGTTGCTATTCATGTGCACACCCCCAATGTTACATTTGTATTCTCAACATATACTGTTGCTATTCATGTATATACCCCAATGTTACATTTGTATTCTCAACATATACTGTTGCTATTCATGTGTACACCCCAATGTACACTCCAATGTTACATTTGTACTCTCAACATATACTGTTGCTATTCATGTGTACACTCCAATGTTACATTTTTATTCTCAACATATACTGTTGCTATTCATGTATACACCCCAATGTTACATTTGTATTCTCAACATATACTGTTGCTATTCATGTGTATACTCCAATGTTACATTTTTATTCTCAACATATACTGTTGCTATTCATGTGTATACCCCAATGTTACATTTGTATTCTCAACATATACTGTTGCTATTCATGTGTTTACCCCAATGTTAAATTTGTATTCTCAACATATACTGTTGCTATTCATGTTTACACCCCAATGTTACATTTGTATTCTCAACATATACTGTTGCTATTCATGTGTACACCCCAATGTTACATTTGTATTCTCAACATATACTGTTGCTATTCATGTGTACACCCCAATGTTACATTTGTATTCTCAACATATACTGTTGCTATTCATGTGTACACCCCAATGTTACATTTGTATTCTCAACATATACTGTTGCTATTCAGGTGTATACCCCAATGTTACATTTGTATTCTCAACGTATACTGTTGCTATTCATGTGTATACCCCAATGTTACATTTGTATTCTCAACGTATACTGTTGCTATTCATGTGTACACCCCAATGTTACATTTGTATTCTCAACATATACTGTTGCTATTCATGTGTACACCCCAATGTTACATTTGTATTCTCAACATATACTGTTGCTATTCATGTGTACACCCCAATGTTACATTTGTATTCTCAACATATACTGTTGCTATTCATGTGTACACCCCAATGTTACATTTGTATTCTCAACATATACTGTTGCTATTCATGTGTACACCCCAATGTTACATTTGTATTCTCAACATATACTGTTGCTATTCATGTGTACACCCCAATGTTACATTTGTATTCTCAACATATACTGTTGCTATTCATGTGTACACCCCAATGTTACATTTGTATTCTCAACATATACTGTTGCTATTCATGTGTACACCCCAATGTTACATTTGTATTCTCAACATATACTGTTGCTATTCATGTGTACACCCCAATGTTACATTTGTATTCTCAACATATACTGTTGCTATTCATGTGTACACCCCAATGTTACATTTGTATTCTCAACATATACTGTTGCTATTCATGTTTACACCCCAATGTTACATTTGTATTCTCAACATATACTGTTGCTATTCATGTGTATACCCCAATGTTACATTTGTATTCTCAACATATACTGTTGCTATTCATGTGTACACCCCAATGTTACATTTGTATTACTATTCATGTGTACACCCCAATGTTACATTTGTATTCTCAACCTATACTGTTGCTATTCATGTGTACACCCCAATGTTACATTTGTATTCTCAACATATTCTGTTGCTATTCATGTGTATACCCCAATGTTACATTTGTATTCTCAACATATACTGTTGCTATTCATGTGTATACCCCAATGTTACATTTGTATTCTCAACATATACTGTTGCTATTCATGTGTATACCCCATTGTTACATTTGTATTCTCAACATATTCTGTTGCTATTCATGTGTATACCCCAATGTTACATTTGTATTCTCAACATATACTGTTGCTATTCATGTGTATACCCCAATGTTACAGTTGCAAACGTATTTCACGATTGAAGTAGATATAAAAGTCAAACAGGAAATGCAGCATTCACAAAATACCAATTCTAAACAAACAACAATAACAATGAATAAGTAGTAGCTAAAATATGCGACATCGCAAACATAAACGGTTGACAACAGGTGTACCGTAATCTCAAATCATGTATCCTCCCCTGGCTTTGAAATGGATAGTGGCATAACGATCGCTGAGGTTTAAAGATGTCGAAACCGAAACCACGTTTTAACAATAATCAATTTGTTTAAAAGGTTCAACTAAATACATACTTTTATAAGTATTAAATGTGTATTTATACCACCTATACGTACAGAACTGAAAACATCAACCCCGCTTGCATTTAGCGTTTCGCGGTTTACAACATCCCTATGAAGTTGGGAGGTATTACAAACACCACCTATACTACCGAACAGAAAACATCAATCCCGCTTGCATTTAGCGTTACATGGTTTACAACATCTTATGAAGTTGGGAGGTATTACAAACACCATATTAACGTATAGAATTGAAAACATCAATCCCGCTTGCATTTAGCGTTACATGGTTTACAACATCCCTATGAAGTTGGGAGGTATTACAAACAACATATATACGTACAGAATTGAAAACATCAATCCCGCTTGCATTTAGCGTCACACGGTTTACAATATCCCTATGAAGTTGGAAAGCGTTCTTGTCTCGGTTGCTGTAACTGATTGAGAAGAGGATCCAGAGGAAAATAATATTGAAGACAAAGTCAACAACTGTCTTGTTCCATCTACGTTCAGTTTTACGTCTGCGTTTGGCATTTTGCAGTTCACAAGATTCCAGTGGCGATGATGGTATATCGTCCAGATCGACTGGAATTTAGTAAGAATACATGTGCAAATTATGATAACGTAAACTTCATTTATAACTGGACTATTGTATAAAGCTACTGTTGATTTTTATGAATATTGAGTTCTGCTCAAACCGGGGCTAGAGGGCGTGAGCGGTAGCTAGCATATTTCACTACCGCTCATGAACAGTCTCAATCAAACCGAGACTGCAATATTTCGTATGTGTCGTGCTCGGCCGTTTCCAAATGTCCATTATCATTCTCTCTTTTATACAATGAATGCATAATTGTTTTTAACAAAAGAAATGTTTAAAACTGAACAAGATTGATCGACAATGCCCGGTATTTATTTTAAAAACGATATCGGTATTCAAAATAAATTGAATGATGAAAACAAAACTGTACCAATACCTGAAGACAAAGTATTGCTGCTGGTTACTGATTTAGTAGTCCACTGTTTCAGGTTATTATTTTTCAGAGTTGATGTCACAAGCGCCAGGAAGAAGGACATTACTATTATCTGCAAGCAATTAAACAAATATGTCGTCGTATATAGAGATTACTTGACGGCTTAATTGGATTAATCCTTCACGAGATGGTAGCGTCTCACGATTTACTGTTTCCCTACAACCTTGAAAGCAGTTCGTGCTCGGTTGCTGTAACTGATAGAGAATACGAACAAAACATGCCTACCATCGAGAAGTATTTTCCTATAATCGAACACTGCAATAACTTTATCCGCACTTTTGGAACCAAAAGCGGATATATTGTGGTCGGTCCAGTCCGTCCGTCAGTCGGGTTTTCTCGTAATCCGAAATCCTCGCTGAACGGTGTTCATATTTTGGCAGAGAGGATGCCTAAGATGACCAGATGAGTGCAAGGGCTTCGGATCTAGGATCTGACTCTGATGCCAGAGGTCAAAAGATTCATTACTTTTTTCATATATCTATGGAATTTGAACTAATTTAAGACCCTACATATAACAGATTGCCGGGCACGAACAGTTTACAACCTGTATGGTTTGCTCGACAATATCCAAGATTATGTTTTTATCAGGCAACCAGTTGTCACCTATAAAAAGATTAATACTTATAACAAAAAAATACTTACCAAAATAGGATCAATGAGAACTCCTGACTCAAATAGAGACAAAACAAACGTGGTCAACCATTCCTCAGATTTCTGTTTGCCCCATTCCATACTGTACAACACGACAAAAAAGGTCGAAGCAAGTATAGAACCAAACGCTAACAGCCAGCCTGAAAGTAGTTTATATAATGATGGTAAATGCGTACGACTGACTAGCGTTTCACGTTTTGTTTAACGTAGTACACAGATCATATTGCGACTAAAAAGATAACTATTGATTTCCCCATAGGCCTGCATTATAGCCTTTAGGGCTACTCTGATTTCCCTATATGGCACCCATTGCCTGAACTGACATCCAAGTGCCACTTAATGAGGAACTTTTTTCATAGGCAATATTATGAAACGTTAGTCGTTTCTGGCTGGACCACATGACACACTTACCCAAAATGAGTAGATGTCATGGCGTGTGTATGCTGTCCTATAGACATTACTAGTGTTCAAATACAAACATATTAAACATTATTACAAACTACACCAACATTCGAGAGATAACATAGAGAGAGAGAGAGAGTTTACGGACGGAGTGAGAGATATAGATACGGCCAGACAGTGAGCGGAAAATAATGTAAACAGGCATTATATGAAGAGTTTCAATGTACGTCGGAAGAACTTACCAAAATAAGCACAGAAACTAGGAAGTAAACAGCGACCTGTGTTTTGTCCAATAACCAAGACCGGTATATTATCACCCATGTCATCAGCTGACCTGGCACAACAGCATCCCATCTGTGTCACGAATGGCTTTGCTTCATCTTTAGCTTGACCGAGGGTATGCAATCCCGTATAGTCCTGCAGGATGCGCCGCTTGGAGAATTTGAATATCAGGGCTACAATCACTGTGGACGGTGTCGTGATGATGGCGGTGACAAGTGATATGTAGAACTAGACAAAAACAAATATAACAGGGATTTAACAAGACAAGTAAGAATAACCTAGGAAATATAGTTGATACTTAGTTAAATTTTAATTCACAAAACAGTATGTTATATACTAGTATCATACAACCTACTTTTACATGATTAACATATAATTAGGAACGGTGGAGCGCTGTTGTATAGCGTCGGACCCAAGATTGAATGGTGGTCGTGGGTTATTTCCCCGTCATGACCATATGTGCTGTGTCCCTGTTGTGTATCTGCATTGGCTAAGTACTGGTTCGACTCAGGAAACAATCGATAGTGATTAAAATAAGTTCAGAAAGCTTTCATTACAATTGATGTAAAATGAATGTTTTATTTAATTAGGAACGGGATTCATAAATAAGCTGGCAGCTTGTGTGAATATGTTGTCCAGCATATTACCTAGGATAAAGTATGCACTGTACGACATATGATATCATCAAAATAACTGTCACATGACATCATCACAATAATTTGACCAATCAGTGATCAATAAAATAAAAGACCTCCACATTATGGTAGGGATGTTACTCGGTGTTTATCGTTGGTGCTCAACTGACTTTAGCCTTTATAAAACAAATTTGTAGTAATAATTAAATTAAAAGCTTTGTGTTTTTTTGTACATTTATGTATCTTCTTTTGGTGTTGTCTGATTTTAAAACATAAATATGGAAAATCAATACGGAAACATTTAATTTAAATCATGGTCTAATATTTTCATTTTTCATATAGAGACTGAGGATAAAATCCGAGTAAACCCCTTTATTTTCACCTATTGAATATCTCGACCTACCGGAAGTCGACCGGAAATGAAAGTTATGACATTAATTTGGTTTGTCGCATAGTTTGCTTTTGTTTACTCGTATAAATCATGCACTTGTTGGATGTTTTGAATGTGTGTTTGGAGATAGCTGAGTTCTGTGAATGTTACATTTCCTGTTCGACTTTTATATTTACTTTGTTGAAAGACGCTTCTAGATTCATTTTCTCGCCTCTCATCGCTGCTAGTTCGAATCCAACTGGAAGCTCGACTTGTCAAGTGAGAAAGTGTGTTGTTTCTTGTGGATGGTGGGAGGTATACAGTACTGGTTCTACCCAGGGAAACTGGGATGGTCTGTTCCTAACACAAACACATCGACCGTCACAATTATGCTGCCTAACATGTGCTACAATGAGGTAGAACACCATTCACATTGATAAGTGAATGTATGTGATAGTGTGTGTCCCTGTGAACATACTCATTAATTATCAAAACCAGAGCGGGAATAAAGGTCAGCGTATCCTATGTGTGAGTAGGAAATGTCTCTTTTATTCACCGTACACAGTTCAAAGAATATTAATGAACCGAACTAAACATATTGCTTAAGAAACCTGTTAAAGTCGAACCTGTCCGAGCATAGCGCTAACATTCAAATGTTAGTTGTTCTCTTGATCACATTTTAAAGGCATTTTCTGTAGTTTTTCATGCGCAGAATTTGGGCTCTTCTAAAACAATTGGATGAATTTTCCTAAAAATTACAGGAAAGTTGCTCTTGATGTTTAGTTGTATTTATTGTCTTTATTTATATAAATGCCTATTATTAGAAAAATACATAAAATAGGAAAAATATAACATTTTGTAAAAATTCAAACAAAATTAAAAAAAATCAAGCATAATGGTAGGGTTCCAAAAACAATATTAATTCTCAATATTCATGGTGACCTATAATTTTAATTGCATATATTGTCTTACTATATGTTCAAATAATTGCCTATGTAGTTTGAACAAAGTCTGTTATTAGGAACATAACAATAAAGGAAAATATACCATTTCTAATATAATTTCATACAAAACTTGGCCTTTTGGATAGGGGTAGGGTTTCAAAGAAAATTTCTAAACCAGCATGGGGACCTAACATTTTTATTGCACATTTTGTTTTTATACATGTTAAACTATGTGCTTAGAAAGTTTAAACAAATTCTATTATTGGGAACATACAAAAAAAAAAGGAAATGGAATCATTATAGGCTAAATGGTCTCAACAGATTTTGTAAAAAAATATAGGTTTTACATAAAGATGAGCTTTAAATATTATAATTAAATATTCTTTAATTTAATATAATTTTAGCAGAATTGTGACCAATGAATACATTATTAGACTTCAAAAATGTCTTATTTAGCTAGTTCATGGACTTGTTCAACTTTTTGGACAGATTGACATGATGGTGGCATTACAAATTATGTTTTAAAATTTTAACAATTATGGTGACCTACCATTATTTTTGCATTTTCTGTCTATATATATATATATATATATATAACAGACTTACTGTACAATTAGTTTTAAAGAAAATCTGCAGAAGAAACTATAGAAAATGGCTACTTAGATCACAGACATATAGGTCTGTGCTTAGATGCAGAAGTTCCCTAAATTTCAGTTATCGTGAATTAAAGGCAAACGTCACCTGTAATCGTATTCGTGCGTGGTGACTACATGCGAACATTTGATATATAGAGAATAATAAATGGGTATTTTCATATTACACTCTATATCAGGCCTGATACACCATATCAGCCCGAGTGTTTAGCTAGAGGGCTGATATGGGTCGAGGGCCATAGGGTGTGTTATGAAAATAAACATTTTTTATTCTATTTATCATATACTTCAGCAATGACTTTGTTGAACTGTTAACTTCAGCTAACTTACTATGCTGTTTTCCAGGGAGAAAACAATAATATTATTAATATATGTATTCCCATTCTGATGTGTTCACGTCTGTCGCGTAAGTGTAGATCTACACTCTATTTTCCACCGAAATTTGATTTAAAATGAATGACATTGAATTTGAAATTGTCTAATTCAGAAAATGAATGGTCACACGTGGTTATTTCATCCACGGATGGTTCTATATCATTGAGATTATTATAAATGTGTTAAACTCTCTTTATGGTCCGTGTATTATGCCTTATTTCTTTCTTTATTTTACTTCTATCTATCTATCATCTCTTTTATTTCATCTTCTTAGCATTACTAGTCAAGTCATTTCCGTTGACTTATGGTCAAAGATGACAGCTCAACGTACACATGTAGATGTATAGCCAATAATCTGGCGTGAAAAACAGGATGGATGCAGACGACATACGCAATACGCGTGACGAATCGTATACAATCTTAACTAATCGGAATTTTCCGTATCACTACCCTGAAATAGTCATAAAGAACATTCGCTTATTTCTAAACTTCCCTACAAATATGTTGTTTTTGAATATACGATACGACATAGACCTAGCTAGTCATATCAATCAGGATTTCGTTGCCGGGCATTGAAGCTTTATCACACGCGTGAAATATAGGGTGGAAAAAAAGGTCATATCATGGAAATAACCGAATGTTCATCTTGATCCTTTATAACCGATTAGTTACGATTGTATACGATTTGTCAGGGGTATTGTTTGTCGTCTGCGTTTCATAAGTTACTTCCATCCTGTTTTCGCGGCAGATTATTGGCTATAGATTCATTATCCGTGGATAAAATAACCACTTATGACAATTCACCTTGATTAGAAAATTTCAAATTCAATGGAATTTATTTTCAATAAGATTTCGGACAAAAATGAATGTTGTGTACCACTTACGCGACAGACATGAGCACATCAGAATGGACTAGGTCTAAACATTTTTTTCTCCTTGTAAAACAGCGTAGTGAGTGAGCTGAAGTTGAAATTTCGACAAAGCTCAAGTATATGATAAATAGAATAAAAAATGTGTATTTTCATATCACACCCTATATCAGGCCCTCGACCCATATGGCGTCTCAGGCCTGATACAGGGTGTGTTATGAAAATACCCATTTATTATTCTCTATATTGCCCGGCAACTAAATCCTGATTGATATGACTAGCTGGGTCTAGGTCGTATCGTATATTCAAAAACGACGTATTTATAGGGAAGTGTATGATAAATTAATATACACGTGAATGTTTGATCTATAATATACACCTGCATGTTTGGTATATTAATATAACGTGAATAATATACACGTGAACGTTTGATCTATTACTATAACGTGAATGTTTGATCTATTAATATACACGCGATTGTTTGATCTATTTACGCCCCGTGTGGTTCCGGGGGCCTCGTTTGGTTACGGGGCAAATAATAGGGCCACTGCTGATCCCGTTGAAGGGGAAGGTAGAAGGATAGAACCCCACAAATTCATGTTCATTTTATCATTTTTTGTTCATGCTCATTAAAGGTCTTCATCATGACCCCTGCATTGTTTCAGGTGCCATCTCGCTCATATCACTAGAGCAGTGGCAGAAAAACGTGGCTTCAGCGTAAATGGAGTGTCTACAATAGAATTTGCAACTCTGCAGTTCAGGGAGAGAAGGTTCTAGGCCCGTTCTCCATATTTTATCTCGATGTACATGGAGGATGAGCCTGGCATGTTCATTCCTGTTAGGCGCCATATAACTTTCATGTGTTGGTGCGCCTTAAAACCCCAATTCAATTGATCTATTTACACACGGAACGTTTGATCTATTAATATACGGTACACGCGAATGTTTGATCTATTAATATACAAGCGAATGTTTAATCTATTGATATACACGCGAATGTTTGATCTATTAATATACACGCGAATGTTTGATTTATTCAAATACATGTGAATGTTTGATCTATTTATATACACGCGAATGTTTGATCTATTAATATAACGTGACTGTTTCATAATATACACCCTAACGTAGTATTTTACAGTATAAAAAAAGAATTCGGCAAACGTAACTTAGGATAAGCACAGTATCGCGATATGTATCGTACCGTGAGCACACCCGATTACCGGCAGCCGTAGGTACAGTTCGGCAGCCGTAGGTACAGTTTCCGGTAAAAAAAAAAAACTAAGTTTCAAAAGGATAAGTAAATCTAGCTTTATGACTTGTTAGCCTTAAACTATTAAAAAAATGAATCGGCTATTTTAATTTGGAAGGAATGTTGTGTATGTCACCTGATTCCCGTAAAATCTGACCTATATTATGCGAGTTACGGTAGGTTAAATGTTGAAATTAAGCTAAAAATGTGATTGTAGAAAGTTAGAGACCTGGTACTCGGTAAATAGTCAAGTTTAAGAGATTTCAGACATACTAACATAAAATATAATCTTTCCTAAATAAACAGTCCACATTTTAGCCCACAGAACATTTTATTAACATAATTGTGTTTTTTAAACTCGACCGAGTATTGAAAAATGGCAGGAGAACGGTACAGTTCCATTATTTATTGGCAGGTAGCTAGTACAGTACCGAAAAATGGCAGGAGTATGGTACAGTTACAAAAACATCGGACGCTAAAGTCTTTTCTCCTTTGGTATAGTGGTGTAATTTCGAAAACACTAATGAAGTAGTACTCTATATATAATTATATACATCTCCGGTCCTTCCATAAACGATTTCTATAAGTATTTAAGTAAACCCAGCAACCGTAGGGGCACGTGAATATATTATGAATTTGTAAAGTTTTGAATTTAATTCCCACTCCTGGAGCGTCCGATCTATTTGTAGGTAGATGTAATGATAAACTTGTTGGAGGGACATTTCATAATAATTGCTTATTTTTTCAAGTAATTGTGCATTATAGTTTCATCCCTATTAAATGGGACAATCAGTTTTGACTTATAAGACACTCGACTTTTGAACAGCATTTACTTCCTGGTTTATGACTGGCACCATGCAGGTACGCAGTCGTTAACTTTTTTTTATGTAGATGGCGGATGACCAATCGGCCTCTCTTTAGTCTCTTCAAAACATGTGTTCAGTGTATAGTGATTTGTTCGTAATCTGGTTTTCTTTCTATTTCAGATTACAATGCACAGTTTCAAATGTTACTACTGTGATGAAAGCACAGATACATATAAAGACATAATACAACATCTGTGCACACAACATAAATCTGAGACTTTGAAATATAAAGAACTTGAACTGGACTTTTGCACGGGTAAAACAGAATATAGATCCAAAACAGTCAGTAACGTTAGTGCGGTATCTCATGAGATAACGGTTACTGGAAAACAACAGATTATGTGTTAGTGAAAAGAAAGAACCTTTAAGAAACACGAGTTGAGTAGGTACATGAAGACGTTCAACGTCCAGAAAACGTAAGTGTAGAACATGAAGAAATCGATACTGATGAGAGGGCATGTTTCGAAGACGATTTCGCTGAAATATACAGCACAATACCTGCTGTTATGGAAACCTTACGTGAACACGCACAACTGAACTCAACAGATACATTATGTTACGTAATTAATGTGATGTGTTCAACTATGCAATAATTAAAATTAAGCAATCTATTCCAAAACATCTAAATACCAAACGCCTGTTATCATAAATGGTGAATTATAAAAAAGGGACGTAACTCAGCACAACATACGATTGTTACTAAAACGTGTCTTTCTCTGTAATGCACCGTCGGAATGAAGGTTCAAACGAGCCTATATTCACGTTTCCCTACGGTTGGTGGGTTTTCTTAAATACTTATAGAAATCGTTTATGGGAGGACCGAAGATGTGTAATTCTATATACAGTACTTCTTCATTAGCGTTTTCAAAATTACACCACTGTACCAAAGGAGAAAATATTTAACGTCCGATGTTTTTGGAACTGTACCATACTCCTGTCATTTTTCGGAACTGTACTAGCTACCTGCCAATAAATAATGGAACTGTACCGTACTCCTGCCATTTTTCAATACCCGGTCGAGTTTAAAAACCACAATTATTTTAATAAAATGTTCTGTGGGCTAAAATGTGGACTGTTTATTCAGGAAAGAAATATTTTATGGCAGTATGTCTGAAATCTCTTAAACTTGACAATTTACCAAGTACCAGGTCTCTAACTTTCTACAATCACATTTTTTAGCTTAATTTCAACATTTAACCTACCGTAACTCGCATAATATAGGTTCAAATTCCACGGGAATCAGGTGACTTACACAACATTCCTTCCTAATTAAAACGGCCGATTCACTTTTTTAATAAATAAAGGCTTTTACTTACCCTTTTGAAACTTGGTTTTTTTACCCGAAACTGTACGGCTGCCGAACTGTACCTACGGCTGCCGATAATCGGGTGTGGGGAGTAATATGTATAAAGTTGTGATCTAAAAACCATGCAACCAACTTTCAAAATAGATTATAGATTGCAATGTCCTGTCAATGTCAAACGCTGACATTTCATTTTATGAAGACACCAACGATGTTCGTATTCAATTCTAAAATCAATAGGATAACATAGTTATAGACAATTATAAATTGAAAGTTACCTGCTTTAACGAAAATCTTAATGGACCAATCTGCAGGGCAGCATCCGACTCATATTCATCTTCAGGATTATAATACATGGCGTTGGCAATCATGTTTACCACAATATACATAAGGGCACATGTGACACGTTGTACACGTGTAAAGTTACTAAAGGTCGGTCTGTAGATCACGGATGCCCATATGTGCCCCTCATATAGTCTCTCCTTGGCATGACTGGAGAACCTATGGTTGAACGTCTCGAGGGTATGCGTGTCTGCTGACGTCAGTGTGCACTCTAACGTGACGTCTGATGTCTCCACAGATATCCATTCTTCGCGAAGAAATGTATGCCTGGGTATTAGACATATAATGTTATTCATAATTTTCTAACGCAGAGATGTTGAGATTTTATCTTATTTTCAGTAGTTATTAAAATGTGTGTTACTCGGTTTTTATCCTTAGGTTCTATAGTAAAATAAAAATCTTTGGCAGAGTAAAACAAAGATAATTTTCAATATTTTGATTTTGAAAGATACATTATTACATTGAATCAATTGGCATGAATGTGCATGAAATATGCAGGGTTTTAAAGAAATCACACTGTAGATACCTTAAATTTACCAGTAAACTCGGCTGAACATCAAGGATAAAGGCCGAGTTTATCACCTACCAGAATGTATTAGGTACGTCTTACTTCTGGTCACTTATTGGTCTGTTTTTTTGATGATGCTCTATCAAAATTATGAATATCTTTATTTGTTAAAAGGGTGTTACCAACATCAACCTATGTTTGTGATAAATGTCCATTTATACTTCTAACTGTTCAATCCATTACCAAACACATTAATTACGAAACTATTTAAAGAAAGACAAAGCAATATTTCATAACTGTTATCGTAATCTGGAAGCATTACTAATATCTATGACACCGCGTGCATACATTATTAAAATAATGTTAACTCACGTGTAGTTGTGCGTGACGTCATGTATGTCGACCTTGCTGAGATACCATGATGCCCAATCTCCATGGCCACTGTTGTCATGCCAAATGCGGAGATGTGTCAACTGACCTAAGTGTCTATGTGTTGTGAGCAGAAATTGCATTACACTTCCGGTTGCGAATCTCTTTAAATAAAATCATAGTAGAACAATACAACATTTAATATTGGTAACAATACAACATTTAATATTGGTTTAATATTGGTAACAATACAACATTTAATATTGGTAACAATACAACATTTCAAGAATGAAGACAAACTCATCACAAACACAATATTCTTTTCAATATTCTTCTGGATTAATAAATACTGAAAAGGTGATCCCTTGGAAGAAACACACACAAACAAGAGAGAAAAGTTGCAGACTCGGTTTTATTGAGTCTGTTCATGAGAGGTAATACCATTTTGGAACAACTCAACTTTACATTATAACATTCAACGTTCTTTATAAATGTAGGATAATCTATTTACAAGCTGTATGTGGTTTTCTTACACGTGACATCTTTACTTCCGTTATAATATATTGATGTAGGTCATGTACTTACACTCCTCACTCCGTCATGTAGGCTTCTGACACCAGAGTCCATCTTGTCTCCATGAAGTATAAAGGCTACTCGGGACTCAGTTCCAGATCCAAGACGAAATCCGGTATATACTTGCACCAGGTAACAACATTGATCCGTCTCAATATTATCAGTCAAAGGCAGAACTCCCCACTAAATATCATCATTGAAACATTACAATCAACAAGTGTTTTCTAAAATGCATTAGACACATATTACACCTACAAACATGCTTCTTAAACTCTTCAGCTTTTTAAAAGTGCATAGTTTCAAATCGGACACCAGAATCGCACTAATCTTTTGAGTTTTAAGCTATGTTACCAGTAACACCAAGCTATGTTACCAGTAACACCAAGCTATGTTACCAGTAACACCAAGCTATGTTACCAGTAACACCAAATGTCTTTTCTTCTGGACCATAATATACTACTCAACATTGTCTAAGGATCACTTCTATTCTTCCATATAATTTTATTAGAAATTAATTCACAATAACGATATTAATTTCATTAATACTTCAACAATTCCATAATTTGAATCCAGTCAGGAGATCACACTGCCCTAAATAATTTTATGTAAAATAGAAATAATGCTATTTATTTCAGCAAGAAATTTAGACAGCAAAAACGTGATCCTTAGCACATTTTCAGTAGTATACATACAATTCAATCAGTATTAATAAATTCAGTACTAGCATTATAGAGGAATAATAATGTCATTATCCCATAGCATGACTACTGTCAAATAATGGTACCTTCGTTTATGTTTAAACTTACTTATGTGTTAGTATGTACTTATACACTAGTTGTTAATTAATAATTCAATTAAACCATGCATTACAAAATCACATTTAATGAAAAGTATACAAAGAATCATTTAACTCTACATAGTTTGTTACTATTGAAAATTACTAGTGTTTTGTCTCGTAGTTTCATACTTACGTACGATACTGTCTTAAAACGATTTGACATTGACCTTGGGATGACTGAGACCACATTCTTCCAATCACCACATACTCAGATGAACGGATCGAGAATGTAATGGTCCGTATAAGGTAGTCGATGTTTAAGAATATATAAAGTAGAAAACAAAATGGTAGCAAAGCTATCATATATAAAAGAACACAATATAAACTCACTCTAAGGATGTCTTTGTGGTCTTCTCTTCTCGCTAAAATGGCAGCAAAGATATATAACGCAAACACCACAGAAAGTGTTGCTATGATAGCGGCCTGTTCTTGTGGAGAGAACTTCAAAAATACTGTAGAGAAGTCGATAGCGTTTGGGGCCACAAAGAAAGAGGTACCAAATGTCATCTGCTGCACATTACGACAGCGGCATCTGACTTTCTGCATATCTGGAAGCCATTCTAACTGCAAAATAATCAATGTCTGTATTAGTCACCATCATTCAGAACGGCTTCAAATTCTTGATTTCAATCAAGCCAGGTACAAATATGACAAACAAATGAATAAAGATGCAGTAAAACCTGTATTAACTGGCCACTTGAGGGAAGAGTAATCGTGGCATGATCACGAAAGTGGTCTCTTAATACAGGTGTGTTTTAGTTGTAAAACAGTACAATTGGTAACTGAACAAGTGGTTGCTTAAAGCAGATGGTCTCTTAATAGAGGTGGTATATTATGCAGGTTTGACTGTATATTACACCATGATTCATACTTGATGGCGGCATATCATTTACTGTAGTTTATATGTAGATATATACTATAAGGACACACTATACGAGTTAGTCAAAAATAATTTTCTAGAAGAACAAATACACGTGCTCAATAATTAAGTTCAGTATACAAAAGGAATCTAGAATATATCTCAGTACAAAAGAAAAATACCATTGCGTTCATATATACGCTTATTACAGACAAGCAGGTGCATTATGGTCTAAATATATAGAGGATATTTGTTGTTTTGGAGTGAATAACATATTTTATTTCATCGAGAAGTGAGAAAACTTTATATTTTCACGAATGCGAAGCTTGAGTGAAAATATAAAAGTTTTCTCACTTTGAGATGAAATAAAATATGTTATTCACGACAAAACAACAAATTTTCTTTTTATTTTATGATTTTACAATTATTTTTTTAGGGAAACTATGGTAGAACAACAAAGTAGTCCCGGCAGCTACTGTGAAATAAAACTCAATATTCCACAGTGTGGAATAACACTTTTATTTCACTGATAAAATACGGTATTTCATTGCATATCATAAAATAAAAACTAGTATATACTGTATCATTATCAGTTGAAAAAATACACCCTCGGTAACATGGTATTATATAATTGAACCAATCAAATGCGATTTAAAAATGTGTTCTGACTGAACGCAAAATCCAACAACAGAACTATTTCCCAGTTAGTTCATATTGGTATTGCCAAATATTACCATAGCTAGTTCATATTGGTATTGCCAAATATTACCATAGCTGTTTGTATAAACAAGTTCCTTAATATTTTTGAGCTTATTTTGAACTAACACTAAAAGAAAGCTTATTCTCTGCCAGCTGTATTCAAGAGATTATCATGCATAGTGTCATCAGGGAGTAAGTATACATACTCCCTGGTGTAATGTTGTATCCGAAATAAAGTAATTTGTTTGCCTGGAAGGTTCGGTAAACTACTAGTAATTTGTTTGCCTGCAAGGTTTACTAGTAATTGGTTTGTCTGCAAGGTTTACTAGTAATTGGTTTGTCTGCAAGGTTTACTAGTAATTGGTTTGTCTGCAAGGTTTACTAGTAATTGGTTTGTCTGCAAGGTTTACTAGTAATTTGTTTGCCTGCAAGGTTTACTAGTAATTTGTTTGCCTGCAAGGTTTACTAGTAATTGGTTTGTCTGCAAGGTTTACTAGTAATTGGTTTGTCTGCAAGGTTTACTAGTAATTTGTTTGCCTGCAAGGTTTACTAGTAATTGGTTTGCCTGCAAGGTTTACTAGTAATTGGTTTGTCTGCAAGGTTTACTAGTAATTTGTTTGCCTGCAAGGTTTACTAGTAATTTGTTTGCCTGCAAGGTTTACTAGTAATTGGTTTGTCTGCAAGGTTTACTAGTAATTGGTTTGTCTGCAAGGTTTACTAGTAATTGGTTTGTCTGCAAGGTTTACTAGTAATTTGTTTGCCTGCAAGGTTTACTAGTAATTTGTTTGCCTGCAAGGTTTACTAGTAATTGGTTTGCCTGCAAGGTTTACTAGTAATTTGTTTGCCTGCAAGGTTTACTAGTAATTTGTTTGCCTGCAAGGTTTACTAGTAATTGGTTTGTCTGCAAGGTTTACTAGTAATTTGTTTGCCTGCAAGGTTTACTAGTAATTGGTTTGTCTGCAAGGTTTACTAGTAATTTGTTTGCCTGCAAGGTTTACTAGTAATTGGTTTGTCTGCAAGGTTTACTAGTAATTGGTTTGTCTGCAAGGTTTACTAGTAATTGGTTTGTCTGCAAGGTTTACTAGTAATTTGTTTGCCTGCAAGGTTTACTAGTAATTTGTTTGCCTGCAAGGTTTACTAGTAATTGGTTTGTCTGCAAGGTTTACTAGTAATTGGTTTGCCTGCAAGGTTTACTAGTAATTTGTTTGCCTGCAAGGTTTACTAGTAATTTGTTTGCCTGCAAGGTTTACTAGTAATTGGTTTGCCTGCAAGGTTTACTAGTAATTGGTTTGTCTGCAAGGTTTACTAGTAATTGGTTTGTCTGCAAGGTTTACTAGTAATTTGTTTGCCTGCAAGGTTTACTAGTAATTGGTTTGTCTGCAAGGTTTACTAGTAATTTGTTTGCCTGCAAGGTTTACTAGTAATTGGTTTGTCTGCAAGGTTTACTAGTAATTGGTTTGTCTGCAAGGTTTACTAGTAATTGGTTTGTCTGCAAGGTTTACTAGTAATTGGTTTGCCTGCAAGGTTTACTAGTAATTTGTTTGCCTGCAAGGTTTACTAGTAATTTGTTTGCCTGCAAGGTTTACTAGTAATTGGTTTGCCTGCAAGGTTTACTAGTAATTTGTTTGCCTGCAAGGTTTACTAGTAATTGGTTTGTCTGCAAGGTTTACTAGTAATTGGTTTGTCTGCAAGGTTTACTAGTAATTGGTTTGTCTGCAAGGTTTACTAGTAATTGGTTTGTCTGCAAGGTTTACTAGTAATTGGTTTGTCTGCAAGGTTTACTAGTAATTGGTTTGTCTGCAAGGTTTACTAGTAATTTGTTTGCCTGCAAGGTTTACTAGTAATTGGTTTGTCTGCAAGGTTTACTAGTAATTTGTTTGCCTGCAAGGTTTACTAGTAATTGGTTTGTCTGCAAGGTTTACTAGTAATTGGTTTGTCTGCAAGGTTTACTAGTAATTGGTTTGTCTGCAAGGTTTACTAGTAATTGGTTTGCCTGCAAGGTTTACTAGTAATTTGTTTGCCTGCAAGGTTTACTAGTAATTTGTTTGCCTGCAAGGTTTACTAGTAATTGGTTTGCCTGCAAGGTTTACTAGTAATTTGTTTGCCTGCAAGGTTTACTAGTAATTGGTTTGTCTGCAAGGTTTACTAGTAATTGGTTTGTCTGCAAGGTTTACTAGTAATTGGTTTGTCTGCAAGGTTTACTAGTAATTGGTTTGTCTGCAAGGTTTACTAGTAATTGGTTTGTCTGCAAGGTTTACTAGTAATTGGTTTGCCTGCAAGGTTTACTAGTAATTGGTTTGCCTGCAAGGTTTACTAGTAATTGGTTTGTCTGCAAGGTTTACTAGTAATTGGTTTGCCTGCAAGGTTTACTAGTAATTGGTTTGTCTGCAAGGTTTACTAGTAATTGGTTTGTCTGCAAGGTTTACTAGTAATTTGTTTGTCTGCAAGGTTTACTAGTAATTGGTTTGTCTGCAAGGTTTACTAGTAATTTGTTTGTCTGCAAGGTTTACTAGTAATTGGTTTGTCTGCAAGGTTTACTAGTAATTGGTTTGCCTGCAAGGTTTACTAGTAATTTGTTTGTCTGCAAAAAACGAAGAATCCGTTTCATTATTTATGAGTTCCTTTTAAAGACATTATTATTGGCACTTATTTGTGTTCATCTAATTTGTAAAAATAATGAATGGGACGATACAAGTGCTGAACATCGACACATAAACTACATACAAGTAGACATTGATAGAAGAAGAGGAAATGTAGCATTCACTAATGACTGAAGCCGATGAGGACATGTAGCATTCACTAATGATTGAAGCCGAAGAGGACATGTAGCATTCACTAATGATTGAAGCCGAAGAGGACATGTAGCATTCACTAATGATTGAAGCCGAAGAGGAGATGTAGCATTCACTAATGATTGAAGCCGAAGAGGAGATGTAGCATTCACTAATGATTGAAGCCGAAGAGGAGATGTAGCATTCACTAATGATTGAAGCCGAAGAGGAGATGTAGCATTCACTAACGATTGAAGCCGAAGAGGAGATGTAGCATTCACTAATGATTGAAGCCGAAGAGGAAATGTAGCATTCAATAATGATTGAAGCCGAAGAGGAGATGTAGCATTCACTAATGATTGAAGCCGAAGAGGAGATGTAGCATTCACTAATGATTGAAGCCGAAGAGGAAATGTAGCATTCACTAATGATTGAAGCCGAAGAGGACATGTAGCATTCACTAATGATTGAAGCCGAAGAGGACATGTAGCATTCACTAATGATTGAAGCCGAAGAGGACATGTAGCATTCACTAATGATTGAAGCCGAAGAGGAGATGTAGCATTCACTAATGATTGAAGCCGAAGAGGACATGTAGCATTCACTAATGATTGAAGCCGAAGAGGACTTGTAGCATTCACTAATGATTGAAGCCGAAGAGGACATGTAGCATTCACTAATGATTGAAGCCGAAGAGGAGATGTAGCATTCACTAATGATTGAGCCGAAGAGGACATGTAGCATTCACTAATGATTGAAGCCGAAGAGGAAATGTAGCATTCACTAATGATTGAAGCCGAAGAGGAAATGTAGCATTCACTAATGATTGAAGCCGAAGAGGAGATGTAGCATTCACTAATGATTGAAGCCGAAGAGGAAATGTAGCATTCACTAATGATTGAAGCCGAAGAGGAGATGTAGCATTCAAGGATCACAGTCAACCAAAAACATGCACAGAAACAAACCATAATTATAAAGATGAATAAAAGGCAAGATATGACATCACAAACATGAAAGGGTTGACAAAAAGTCTACCGCCTTGGAACGGTCAGTGGCAAACAAAGGCCACTGGGGTTTTAAATAGGTTCTAGGGTGCACCAAACCTCACTCTTACCCTATTGTCATCCAATGAAATGAGAGAGTGTAAATAAAGATAACCCCGCCAGGTTATATTCACCAACAAACAAGGCAGCAGTAACAGGCAATATAAGTACAACATATAACGGATCATGTATATGACTAGACGTAGTCGATGATGATCCATAGCAGATCCCCACCTTTTTGAAGTGCAAGTCAGAGATGCATGGATTATCTTCCCTAGATCCGTTTTCCGACATTGCATCTACATTTCTCAAAAGCCTGGCAATATGCCAATCAACCCCCAAAGTTTGTATCTGCCATACAGCATGATAAACAATACCATAGTTCCCTAGCAACAGTAGTCGGAAAAGGCGTCCTCAAAAATATTACGTTTCACTTCATATACTGAGTCCGGAAGATCACCATTTAAGAAGTGCATGGGAATAAAAAGTTAAAACAAATCACTAAGAATATAGTTTATGTATCATTTAATATATCGTTCATGGTGACCATCAGTCAATAAACAAGTACAAACCCGCGTTATCTGTTGCGTTTTTTTTTTTGAGAAGTTTATTTTTTATATCAACATCGGTAATTCCCATAGCGAAAGATTGCCGAAAGTCTCCGAATTAAACTCCATCGATATCAAAATACTGTCAGAAAAATGAACCCAATACGCTCACCCGAAAATGCAATGTTGCATTGTGATGTGCTACCCAAGATATATAATTAGGTGAATCTTTAGTGTATTTGACCTTTTGACCCATGGGGCGGGCCCCCTTGGGGCGGAGTCAAAAATAATGTTGCGCTTGCACGTCGTTATGTGGTGAAGTACTACACAAAGTTTGGTTGAATGTTTTTATATCAACACCGGTAATTCCCATAGCGAAGATTGCCGAAAGGCTCCGAATTAAACTCCATCGATACCAAAATACTGTCAGAAAAATAAACCCAATACGCTGACCCGCAAATGCAATGTTGCATTGTGATGTGCTACCCAAGATATATAATTAGTTGAATCTTTAGTGTATTTGACCTTTGGACTCCTGGGGCGGGCCCCCTTGGGGCGGAGTCAAATATAATGTTGCTCTTGCACGTCGTTATGTGGTGAAGTACTACACAAAGTTTGGTTGAATGTATAAGACATAATGAAAAAAAGAAGATTTGACTCCCACTCCCCCCCCCCCCCCACACCCCACACACGAATGACATTCGCCCAACCCCCGGTCGCACATCGGAGGTTGAAATAAAAAAATCCGTTTGTTTTTTGTGTATCTTATATAGATATAACAATTTGTATATACAAATAATAAAAAATAATAGTGTAGTTGAATTTTTAGTGTATTTGACCTTTTGACCCCTGGGGCGGGCACCTTAGGGCGGAGTCAAAAATACTGTGCTCTTGCACGTGGTCATGATGTGGGGAAGTCATACACTAAATTTGGTTGAATTCCGTCTAGTGGTTTAGGAGGAGTTACGCAACATTACACACGGACTTACGGAGGTAAGGATGGACGGACAGGAATACATGATCCCCACTTTTTCTTGAAAAAAAGGTGGAGATAAATATAAAACTAACACTGCACTTGTCGTTGTGCCAATTCTGGTTGCTCTCCTCCCAGTTGAGACAAGCTGACGTCACGAGGGAGAAATAATAGGGCGGCGTTTCCTCGGCCTGTGTAGAGTCTGGAAAACGAATGCTAGACATTGGAAACATGTTATATGAGTGCTAAATGCTGATGTAGATGGTAAACTGCTTAATGCTTTTAGCCAATTAAAGCATCACTTCTGACTTGTTAATTTGTTGCCGTACATATAGATATCAAATCATCTCTTATATGTAAATAGTTTTAACAATATATTTTTCCATTAGTTTTTAATATCTTAATATTTCATTTTCCATCCTTCATCAGTTTTTGCGCACAATATGACCTATATATGTGTCGACGTGCCGTACAACACCATTCATTTATTTTGACTTGTTAACAGTTACGTTTTCTGACTATTTCTGAGTACAATTATTTGAAATTTTGTTGCGACATTCTAACTGAAATTTTCATTAATACGATCTAGTGTTTCGTCTACAGATCGTAGGTATGTCTCTTCTGGGTATTACAAACATATATGCCTATCCGAAGAAAATAACACTGGATATTCATGAACTGTAAAAGTATATACGATAT